>LTAE01008821.1:0-19786 GCA_001647135.1 Pontederia paniculata | reverse complement strand
CACTCTCCATAGCTGAAGCTGAATATATAGTTGTTGAAAGCTGTTGTGCACAACTGTTGTGGATGAAGCAACAAATTTTAGACTATGGTATAACATGTGAAACTATGCCATTAAAATGTGATAATACCAATGTAATAGAATGACTAAGAATCCTGTGCAGCACCCAAAAACCAAGCACATTGACTTAAGGTATCACTTCATTAGAGCACAAGTATTACTCAAAATCATCTCTATAGAACATGTCCCAACTGAGAGACAACTAGCTGACATATTCACAAAACCCTTGGGAGGAGATAGGTTTAGTATGTTAAAGAGAGAAATTGGGATGTTGGACTTAGGAACTTAACAAACAACTTGACTTATTGGTGACTTGCTTATGCAAGTATCACTGATCAATAAGGTTGTAAATAAATTGTGTTGCATAACATATACACGATAATCTCCACTATATTTTTTTCCTAGATGTCTACTTTAAATGAAACTATGAAGTACCTTGAGTATTGGATGATAAGGTGATTAAATATCAGTTTGGCCATGAAACTTCGGACGTCCACTCTTTACATTTCGGGCGTTTGAAATATATTATTGATATCTAGTGATCTCAAGCAGCAGATGTCCATTGTAAATCTTCGGGTAACCGATACAAGTACTCTACCAAGAACCAGTCGACCACTATATAAACCAAGGACGTCATATGTTTTGAAAGTCTTACACCACTTCGGATGTCCGTTGTCCATACTTCGGACGATCGAAGTTAATTCATGACTCAAGACCAATTTAAGTAAAGGGCGTCCACTAATATCATAGGACAACCACTGCAACTATAACATGACACCCTACTACTTCGACCTATAATCTCTTTCGGGCGACCAATGTTGCGAGCACTATATATATAGTGGGTCACCCTTATCCTTCTTCATCTTTGGCATATTCTGAAATGGTGACCCTCGTATTCTTCTACCTCCTTCCCTCCAAGCAGTTTTCAAAACTCCGGTGATCTTCAACGCCCTGGAAGTGAACAAAGTGCTCTCAAACAATATTTCAAACATCTAGGTAAACCTAAAACATCATCTCTATGCATTGTTAATACGAAATTCTAGGTTTTACCATCTAATCTTTGATTATGTTTAAAATTTATTGTGAATATTGTTCATTCTTTACAGAATCAAAACTTTTGATTTCCTTTACTATTCTAAGTTCCTCCTACACTTGTCATTTTGATTTCGACTCTTTCCTGTTTCCTTGCGATTTTGTATTCTTTCTCGACTATTTCAAACTATGTCGCCCATCAAGAAAGTGGTTCAAAAATGAAAACTCGTAAAAAGGAAGCAAAGAAAAGAGTCATCACCCTCTATCTATTCCACAAAAGAGAATTGACACAGGAGAACCCTTTGTCCACCCATCAGAACATTTTCTTGTTAATTATCAAACAACCGACAATCCTCAATCAACCGAACAAGTTTTAGTCACCCTAGGTACATTAGCGAGTTGGTTCTAAATTAGTATTTAACTCTCTACGATGAACACCGATTAGTTGAATCATACCACTCCATTGACTGGGAAAGTTTTCAACTTCTTAGTCTCAAAGAAACTTTTGAACAATGTGACTTGATCACATTCCTTGACCTTGATGAGTCAGTTCATCCCCATGTTGACAAATACTTTTATGCAAATCCAACCTATGATGACACTCATCTAGAAATAAAAACCTATCTACATGGAAAGCATTTTTCAATGACAAAATCTAGGTTAAATGAGATCCTTGATACTCCTGGCTTCAAGCTGGTCAAATTACTACTAAACCAACAACTGACAAAAATGGTACAGAAGATGAATTTCAAGTTATGTTTGATGCAGTAAGTAAAATACTAGAAAGGACAGAACATGCAACTAAGGAAATTACTGAGAGTTCAACACTTTCTCCTTCTGAAAAGAAGTTTGGAAAAAGCTTCAAGAGGAAGAAGAATAAGGACAAAAATCAATAGATAGATAGATTTGTATTGTAGACAAAATATGTATATGTAAACATTCTGACTCTGAATGATCTTAATGTATGATACTCTGTGTCTTCATAAATGAAATGAATGTGTTTTTTAATTTGTTATGCAAAGATAATTTCTAAATTGTAATACCTTCTGAAGTATGATTTTTCAGTGATAACTGTTAAAATGAACTACAAAATGTTCCTAATTTGTATATCATAAATTTATAGGCATATGTTAAGGGGGAGAAATGCTTGAAAATAAGAGAAATATGATCAAGGGGGAACATTCTTGGTTAGTTGGATTTTTATATAATTTTTCTGTTAAAACTAACCCTAAGTTCACTCATCATAAATTTGTAATCATAAAAAAGGGGGAGATTATTGAACCTAGGATCCCGAGATTATTTTGGTGATCACAAATTTGTGGGGAAGCTTAGTTTGTACTAATTATCTTTGATTTGTTTTGTAAAAGAGAAGATTTTTATGTTCAGTCAATAATAGGTAGACCAAAGTCGAGAAGTGGACGACGTATGTACATAGAAGATTTGAAGAAAAAAATTTTAAAAAGGGGGAGATTATTGAACCTAGGATCCCGAGATTATTTTGGTGATCACAAATTTGTGGGGAAGCTTAGTTTGTACTAATTATCTTTGATTTGTTTTGTAAAAGAGAAGATTTTTATGTTCAGTCAATAATAGGTAGACCAAAGTCGAGAAGTGGACGACGTATGTACATAGAAGATTTGAAGAAAAAAATTTAAGTATGAAGCGATCATCCTAAAGATGTGAAGAGGTCGACCGAAATAAGGAATAAAGACTGAAGATATGAAGCTAAGTACTAAGAGGTTGATCGAGGATGAATGATGGACAACCGAAGACATAGTCGAGCAAGAAAGGTCGCCCGATGAAAAGAATTGGGCGACCGAAGGTTCAAAGTCAATAGTACAAAGGTTGAAGAACAGACGCTCCAAAGTTAAGTGGACGCCCTATGGAGGGGTAGAGAAGAGTTATTTTTAAATGAAGGCAGGAGTGGTCGTCCGAAGATTTCAGGGAGGAAACATTGGACGATCGAAAAACCTCAAATGAAAAGTTAGGTCGCCCGAGAACTTGAAAGTTAGAGCAGTGGATGATAAAAAAAATGTACAAGTAAGGAGAAATCGTCCGAAGATTTGAATGGACGATCGAAGTACTCTCGATAAAGACAAAGGTCGTCCAAGGTATCTGAGAGTTGTCAGAGGACGACCAAAGCTTGTCAGACGAATGTCAGAAGATAAAGAACGGACGTCCAAGGAATTCAGTAAAGAATGAGCAGACGACCAAAATGTTTAGTAAAGAAGCAAAGGACGTCCAAAGGATTAGATGAAAATCAGTGGACGACCTAAGAAAGTTTCAAGGAAAACTAAGTCAAGCTTAGATCGTCCGAAGGTTATGAGCGCAGGCAATGGACGACCGAGGAAAAGTTGAAGAATAAGTATTCAAGTGAGAAAAGGTTAACTGAAAGATTGGTGTAGAATCCGTGGACGACCGAAGCAGACTTGAAGATGTTAACCAAGGCAGAAGCCAAGCAAGAGTCGCCCGAAGCATTTAGGGAGATTCAGTGGACGACCTGAGAAGCATTGAAGAAAGGAGTTCAAGTCAAGATCGGGCGACCGAAGGATTGGTGTGTAATCAGTGAACGACCCAAGGAACTTAACGGGGAAACTCAACTGAAGCAAAGGTCATCCGATGAGTCGAGAAGAAAGCAATGTATGACCTACGAAAGCTAGAAGAATGAACGAAGGTTGAAGCTCATGACTACGGACATTCGAAGGTGAGCGGTGGACGATCGAAGCACCAGACGGCAGTATTGACGAGCGACTTCACCAGTGCAGCGGTCGACCACTAAAGCAGAAGCGGATGACCGTGGAGTAGGTGAAGGGTACTGTACTTACATTAACGACTAATTTTTTGTGAGAGAAATTAGGTCGTTTGTGTAAGGGTGTAAAGTGTAGTCCCAAGAGTCTTGAGAGATAACTTTGGCAAATTTATTAGTGAACTTGTAAGCTTGAGAGAAAAGCCTAAGTTCCTCCCTTCTGAGCATTCGAATAAGAATCCAGAGTAGAAGAAAATTCTTTGAGTGTTCAAGAGTGAACTCAATCTGTAAGATGTTGTCTCCTTACCCTCTAAAGCAAGAAAGGAGAAGAAGTAGAATAAATTGTAAGGGAACCTTCGTCCTTGAAGGAGTTTAGTGATCTTCGGAGATTTCAAATTCGAGAAGACCGGAGCGGGGACGTATGCTAGAAGTTCGGTCGAACCTCGTCAACAAATATGTTTGTGTTTATTTTCCTTTGCGCATATGTTTTACTTGTTCGTATTTGAGATCATTTCTGCTGCATAAATGTAATTTAGAGCAAAAAAATTTAACACACGAATTCAAATTTCCATTCCCCTCTTGTTGCCATCTAGATCCTAGGGACTACTTCGAGTCTTAAGGACCAAACAATCCTATACTTGATTTCAGGCAATGAATTATGAGAGAAACACTCTTGAAACACCATTGGTGGGTCCTCCTTTATATCATCCTCGTTCATCTTCTCCATTATATAGTATAGTTTTGGAGAAGATTTGAGGTAAGCAATTATACCATATCGAAGGCATTCACAACATTGGTGCATGCTAGAAATACACCTAATATGATGTGGCATGCACAACTATGATTCTCTTATCTAGTTGTCATTTCCACCATCACAATGGAATTAGCTTGTGTTCTTCCTTTTCTTTTTGACCATTTCTCTTTTTATTGTCATTTTCTTTATTAGCATATTTGTCTCTCTTTCGGATTTTGGGTTTGAACATTACAACGCTAAGTTCAAGCTTGGGGAGAATATAGTCTCATGCATCATTTTTGTTTTCATATCTTATGTTGTATATTTTCCTTTACCAATTTTTCTTTTATTTACATCATATTCTCTTAGTAACGTAACGTAGTGTATATCCAAAAGCGAATCAGGAAATCAGAAAAGTCCAAAATACCATGTCATTCTAAGTCACCTTTACTCATTTACTTTATCTTTTTGGTAGAATTTTATGGCCTAGCAAAATCTGAATACCTTGTTTATTGTGTCATTTGTCACCTCGATATTGGATACTTTTGACAGAAGGTTGATGCTAAGTAGGACTATAAATTTTAGACTACAAATTCTCATTCATCTTGTTTTTACTTTTATTTTACCTTGATAAAAGTAATATTTTTATTGAACATATAACTACTTCTTGATATTATCTAAAAATAGCAAAATTAAAAAATATATATTTAAATAAAATAAGTTTAGGAGGTACTTAACATGTTATCTAAAACCTTTACTAGTGCAAGTAAGCTCAAAGAGTGCTAAAACACTTGTTATCTCAAGATCATCTACTCTAGCTCGATGCTTTCAAGGTTTAAATAAACATGACTGTATGTTTTCTTAACCTTTGGCTTGTTTTCTAAATTTTTCAAATCAAACTTTACTAGTTTACTGTTGTTCAAACCCCTAGTATGATCTTGTGTTTCTCAGCTCGAATTTTTCAGAGTGAATGGTTTCAAGAACAATGTTCTCTTTGGGCCCTCCACAACCACAAAACTGTGACAAGAAAATTTTGAATGTAAATGAAATTAAAATAGTAGTTACTGTAATTGATCTCTTGCAACAGCACTAAAACCTTTATAAGAAAATGATGTTGAAAGAGTAGCAAGTGCAGAAGCCATGTTAAATAATAAAGAGCGAGTAGAGTATAATTTTCATAAGGATTAATTATTAACTATTATTTAATCCCACAAGTTAACAAGAGATAGCATGAGATTTGGTCAAGAATTGGATTAAAATGCAAACTTAAAATCAAATTAATAGAAAGTAAAAGAAAACATAATAATAACAAGTATGAGAAATAAATGGATGATGTAAGAATTAGGGTTTAAATAAATGGATGATGCAAGGATTAGGGTTTAACTTCTTTTCACCACTATAAAGAATTGAATTCTCAGAGAAACATAATCGAATCTTGCGATAGATTGAAAACTATCTAAAAATATGATTTTCTCAGTAAAATAACTTAGTTATCTTAAACCTAATCAAATTGAGAAAATTCAAACGAACTAATGAAAAGAGGACCTAAAAGAATAGCATGAATAATATATTTCCTATACTATTGACTATTTTTAAATAAGTCAAATCAAGATACCACAGTAATTCTCAACTTATGAGGTCACGAAATGCAATAGTTGAATAGATAGAAAAGAATTGATATCACAAAATAAAAATTAATCATTTGTTCAATTCTTTCTTTTTTTATTGGTTCAACCCGAGTATTTCTTGGTAATGTCATGCCAGCTTTTTTTTGCATTGAATCGGATCCGGATCAAGTACTACATCGCAAGTAAACTTGTCCGATTTAAAATTATTACACTTTACACAACTTATGTGTTAACTGACATGCTTACATTTTTAACCACTGATTTAAAACACTATGATTTGTTAATTACACTCGAAGGGATTCAATTTTATTTTTGGAGGTTAATACATATAACGAGGAGAAGCTTGGTTATCTAGTGGACAAGTGGAGGATAAAATGCAATCAAATTTGGTAACTATTCAAGTCGCGACCACATAAACAAATCAACGGTTAATATTTATTATCCTTAACTTCCTGATCTGTCATCATGCACTTTAAGTAGAAAACTGAAAATATCTCCTTATGGCAACTCATGGTGAGGTGTGCCCATATTGAACTTGGAACTTAAACAAATATTATCTACTCCTAAATATCTGTTTGCAGTGTTGCTGGCATCTCACTTTTCATTGGCTGTGATTTTGAGATATCTAGCTTTGTGCGTTCATGCACATCCTCAAAATGGCTCCTACATATGACATGTTTCAATTACAAGGAACATAAGTAGAATAATTACTTTTAATCTCAATCTGTACAAGAAATCACATGGTTCCATCATAGTTTCTCACTAGGCAATGATAGCACCCCTCCCAACAACCATTAATATCATTTAACACTATCCTTCCCAATAAAAATCGCATATAAGCAGCATCCAAAGAGATTATTCGTTCCTAGTTGCCCTAAAAGGCTAACATCAAGCAGGCAATTGCCAAGAAAATGGTAATTTTGCAACTCCTATTTTGATTGCTGCAAGTTGCAACTCCTATTTCGATTGCTGCAAGTGCACATATTAACTTACATTGGAGTATTGGATCATGTCATTTAATAAATAACAACTATTAAATTAAATGAGTCGACCATCTTACCCAAACAATTTAGAGAAACAAGGCAACTTTTAGGTTCCATTTTCTTATGAAAGTAATTTTTTTGTAGATGAATTCCCCATTTTCCGATATTTGGGAATCATATTAAATATAATTAATACAAAAATAATTTTCCGTTGATCAGAAAAATAGGTCAAATATTAGAAAAATAAATGATTATTTACAAAATAAGACAAGTTTTTTCTAAATTTTAAATCATCTATCAAACACATAAAAATAAATTATTTCCTCATATTTTTTTAAAAAAAATATTTTGTTACAATTTACTTATTAACAAAATAAATGGATCCAGCGAGCAATTGATATCTTAGACATAGCAGAGTCCCTAAAAATCACAAGAGAAAATATTCTTGTAGTAAAATGCTTTGTCAAATTTTGAATTCAGGATATTTCAAAATGTTCTAACATTATATAAAATTAAATGAGCCAATTAATTTACCAAAAAACTTAAATTATTGGAAAATATTTATTTTGATAATTAATTCTTGACAACTACAAGACAAGACATTAAATATAATGCACTGTTTGACTACAAATTAAAATTTGTTACAAATTAAAGCTTATAATATTCTGAGGAAAATAATAAAATAAAAATTATTGAGTTTTTACTTCTTTTTCTTCTTGCAGTTCCTTACATATTTCTCAAAATTACACCAGTCATGCATGTATCATGATATTCAGCAAAGGTTTTAAGGTTACTATCTTCTAAATTAAATTTTGACATTCAACAGAATCCCAAACTCAATGTTCTATTTTTTTTTCCTCCTCCTTTTGGCATTGACCAACTTAGGAGAGAAAAGAAAAGGCCTTCAACAGTTCAATGCCATGAGATCATGCGCAGAGAACAGAAGTTGCACCATCAGAACGAGCTAACCAGTCATTGATTTGTATCATATTCTATGTGATAAGAATATTAATATACAACCCTAAAATATAATCTGCATAAAGTCTAATAATAATTTCCACATAATGGGACCATTTTATATGATTTTAGAAAGGCCATAGTTGACAAGCATTAGGGCGACAGCCTCCCATGGGACACGCTGAGCACACTCTTAGCCTTTTGCAACCTTTACTCAGGTCAATGTATTCATCGACGTCTATGTCTATATAAGTTCTTCCGTTTGATCTCCTCCCGCTCACGTACGCCCGATCGTAGTGCAATTGAATCGTTTAGTTTCCGCTACAAGATGTCGCACTGGGCATCGAGCGCCTACAATGCGAGCCTGCCGGCGGTGCCGGACTGGCTCAACAAGGGGGACAACGCGTGGCAGCTGACCGCGGCGACGCTCGTGGGGCTCCAGAGCATGCCGGGCCTCGTGGTGATCTACGGCAGCATCGTGAAGAAGAAGTGGGCCGTGAACTCCGCCTTCATGGCGCTCTACGCCTTCGCGGCTGCGCTCATCTTCTGGGTGCTGCTCGGCTTCCGGATGGCCTTCGGCGAGCGGCTCCTCCCTTTCTGGGGCAAGGGCGGCCCGGCGCTCAGCCCGAGCTACCTCATCCAGCAGGCGCACTTGGCGTCCACGGCGCACTACTTCCACAACGGCACGGTGGAGAACCCCATGGAGCAGCCCTTCTACCCGATGGCCACCCTCGTCCTCTTCGAGTTCATGTATGCGGCCATCACGCTTATCCTGCTCGCCGGCTCCGTGCTTGGCCGTATGAACATCAAGGCCTGGATGGCCTTCGTGCCCCTGTGGCTGCTCTTCTCGTATACCGTCGGCGCGTTCAGCCTCTGGGGCGGAGGCTTCCTCTATCAGTGGGGAGTCATCGACTATTCCGGCGGCTACGTCATCCATCTCTCTTCTGGGATTGCCGGTCTCACCGCCGCTTACTGGGTAAGAAGAACTCCGGGTGTGATCTATATATACACTTATCATTGTTTCTTAATTAATTTTGTGTTGATTAGGTTGGGCCGAGGTTGAAGAGCGATAGGGAGAGGTTCTCACCTAACAACATACTGCTCATGATCACCGGAGCTGGGCTGCTGTGGTTGGGGTGGTCAGGCTTCAACGGCGGGGCGCCTTACGCCGCCAGCATCACGTCGTCGGTGGCGGTGCTCAACACACACGTCTGCGCGGCCACGAGCCTGCTGACATGGACGTGCTTGGACGTCATGTTCTTCGGAAAGCCGTCGGTGATCGGAGCCGTTCAGGGAATGATGACCGGCCTTGTTTGCATCACCCCGGCCGCAGGTAATTGTGGGAGAACCTTATTTTTCCAAAGACATGTATATATACATGTATATATTGAAAAAAAATATGGCAGAATTTTTTTTCATTTTCAATATTAAAAAAAAGTTAATTCTATTTTTCTTCCTCGAACTATAGTATATCTACCAATATAATTCTTGAACTATGTTATTATCTATTCTAAACTCTTAAACTTTTTGAATAGTAACATTTAACCCCAAAAAATAAATACTATTTGATTTTATATTATTTTTATTTTTCTAAATTATTAAAATACTATTTTACTCTTGTTAAATTATTATTTTTAGATTCTTATCTAATAATATTTTTTTTCATAATTCTACATATATTTAAGATCCAACTTTATCTTTTCTATTTTTAAGAATTAGTTTTTACTTCAAAATATTCTTTGGCTTCAATTTTATTTTTTTAATCCATTTGCAAGTTTTCTTTTTTATATTCTCGAGTAAGAATACAACTATTTATATTTGATCAATTAATCTAAGAAGAATAAAATAATAATTTAGTAATTTAAAAAATAAATAAAATGTTAGGAAAAATTCCAAACTTTATTTTTAGAATTAAGTGTCATTATTAAATAAATTTAAGGGTACTAAGTAGATAATAATATAATTGAGGGAATATACTAATAGATATGTTATAATTTAGGGTAGGAAATTGGAAATAATAAAAAAAATGCAGGAAAATTAATCTGCAACTGTCAGATTCTAATTGCCCATAGGTATGTGAGTTGGATTTTTGTTATTTGTTTAACGTTTAATTAAACTACTACTATTCAGTTTTATGGAAAATAAATTATTGAATCCAACAGGCAGATAATTTACTGTTCTTTTTCTTTCCTTCGTATGTAAAAATCGAGTTGCATAATAATACGATTGGTTGCATAACATATTGAAAAATTGTTACAGATCGTAATGATTTTTCTTCCGTGGAAATCGTGAAGTAATAATTAATGGACACATTTCTCCTTTAACAAAAGTACAAAGAAATATTTATTTACTAACACCCAAAAAATATAGAGGTTTACTTGCTTAGCAAAGTACATTTAACAGATTTTAGGATGGCGACTTCGGGCCTGTTTGGCTAAGCTTATAAGTAGGTTAAAACTACTTATAAGTAATTTTTAGAATATCTCCATGTTTGGTAACTAAAAATATTTACTTATAAGTTGTTAGATAATTTAAAAATAAGCAGGGTCCCCCCTGCTTATTTTTAAAGTTGTTGACTTATTAATTTTAACCAACTATATTACTCTTTTATCCATATCTTTTAATATTGTTATCATATAACTTTAAGGGTATATTAGTCAATATTTATTTTAACAAACATTATAACTACTTATTGATATTATCAGCACTTTTATCCAAACATGTAACTACTTATATTTTAAAATAAGTATCAACACTTAAATTGCTTATCAGCATTAGTGCTTATCAGATATTTTTTATCAGCTAAGCCAAATAGGCCCTTCATTTTGCCACACCTTTTTTCATATGATTATTGATCTTTTTTTATTTTCTGGATAGAAGTGTGAATATATTGTAATCCGTTAAAATAGTGTATTTGTAGTTTTACTTCTTTGAACATTACGAATGACTTGGCTTATAAATTGGACCGTCTATGAGACTTACAGTTTTGAAATTATAAATTAATCTCATGCCTTTACAGCTTTGTTAACTTTTTGCATGAAAATACTAGAAAATATAAAGAGGACGCCGTGCTTACACCACGCTTCTCGTTATTTGTCTTTTATACCCAAAAAAATGCAATCAATGAATTGATAATCTGACTAAATTAAATATTATGGAGCTAGTAACCTCAAAAACATATGTTACTTTTCTTCTATCAGATTAATTGAATATCAGAATTCTGCCGATTTGATAGCTTAGGATGTATTTGGATTGAATGGAGAATAGGATAATGAAGAGAAGGATAAAAAAAAATTATTTGAATAAAAAAAATTTGAAAAGAAAATTAAAAGTTAATTTTTTTCTTTTAATTAAATAAAAAATATTATCCTCAAATTGAGATTGAATAAAAGATAAAACATTTATCATAGGTTTCTTTTTCTCTCATTACCTTTTTTTTTTCTTCCTTTCCCTTCTCTTTCTCTGTCCAAACATACCATTTGATCATCTAATAAGTTTTAAACTTGTCCACTGGTTATAGTCTACATGATATTAACCGACGGCCTTAGCCTATTGAGCTATTAAGTTTCTTAATGTTTAAATTTTCTCGTTTCTACATTTTTTGTCCTTTTTTTCTCATTATGTTAAATTTCTCACTTATCTTCTTTTCACAATTTTTTTATATTTTTTGACAATTTTTCATAATAGTTTTCTTTATTTTTCACTTGTACATGTTTTCCTTTTCCTCCTTAAATTAATAATAAAATAAATCCTAATTAAAATAACAGAGTACTTATATTTTATTAATAAAATATTTTATAAACTAACAAATTTATTTTGTTACCATATACTATATGAATAATAACTGCATATTCAAATATTTAATATTCTTAGTGAAATAATATGCGGGTTACCCAACCACTCATTAATTAATGCATGGTTACTAGACATCAAACAAATTATTTGACATTTATCTTCCATCCATTTTTCATACAAGCCTGATAACTTATCAGGTCAGATCAGGCTGAGGCAAAGCTTAGATAGGTTTACCATATAATTATCATATTGGGTCGGAGAGTGTGAACCCGGCAAAACGACTCAATAAATATCACTAGAAGCCAGTAGTCTTGAACACTAGTCACCTTTGAAGAAAAAAAATATTTTAGTGCATTAAGAGTAAGAGAAACAGTTAAGAAATTTTATAGTATTAAATTGTATATAGCAAAATTATTAATGGTCACTTTATTTCTTCAAGGTGAGTTCTATTTAAAAAAATTAACAAACTAGGCATTTTAAAATCAGTTAAGGTGATTTATTAATGGTATATTTACTTCGATGGAGTAGGATTGGTGCAAACATGGGCAGCAATCATAATGGGGATGCTAGGTGGGAGCATCCCATGGTTCAGCATGATGGTCCTCCACCGAAAGTGGTCGCTACTCCAAAGGATCGACGATACCCTTGCTGTCTTCCACACCCATGCGGTAGCCGGCATCCTCGGTGGATTACTTGCTGGGCTCTTGGCAGAGCCAACGTTGTGCTCCATCGTCCTTCCCATCCCTGGCCAAAAGGGCACAATCTATGGTGGTGGTTTCTACCAGCTCATCAAACAAATCATCGGTGCACTCTTCGTAATTGTCTGGAACTTGTTGGCCACCACCGCCATTCTACTTAGCATCGGTAAGTTTATCCCACTACGAATGTCAGATGACGAATTAATGGTGGGTGATGACGCGGCACATGGGGAGGAAGCATATGCATTGTGGGGCGATGGCGAAAGGTATGACACAACGCGACAGGTCACAATGCTTCCAGTTGATGATGGTTTTAGAGACGTGTCTGGAGCACGAGGTGTAACCATTCAATTGTAGGTTTGTGGCTACATGGACCTATATATATAGTGGTGATCCAAACAGACAAAAGTTTTAGTTTTAAGATATTTTTCTTTTAAATAATAAGATGATTTCATGTCATATAGGTTCATTGTTGTGCTTACTATGACATTGTCTTCAACCCAACAATGTAAGCTAATTTACCTAATATTAGTGTACAATATTACGTGGTTGGCTTTAAGGGGCATTTGCCTTTACTTTTGTATCTTTAATTGGATTATGGATTAATATTATGGATACGACAATTAACATAAAAAAAACTTGGGTTTAAGAAAAGCTAGGCTCAAATAGAGCGGAAAAATATAATTTATAACAGGACAAAAATGAAAGCTCATTTAGTTAGAGATTTTGTTCATACTAATTGAACAACTCAGTCCCCTTTCCCGTTAGGTTGGCCAAAATCAGGAGACATTTTAAATAATGATTTTGCTCATATCACGAGCAGAAAGAACAAGTTGTTAGCTTGCTTGCATGGTATACATAAATCCTCGCATATGCACCACAAAAAAATACTTTGAACGCTTATAAAAAGAACTATCAGAATAATTGGAATAGGTCCTAGCTTAGGAGGAAGTGATGTGATTTCAAAAAGGTCACATAGAATAGATAAAAGGGTTGTGATAGATGCACAAAATATTTCCATGATAATGCAAGAAAAAATATACATATAACTTTTTTGAACTCGGATTATGTAAATTGGATACATGAATATAAGAAGCTAAACGATAGTTGGATAACTCAGCCCCCCTTCCAATTAGGGTGGCTAAATTTAGTCAACATGCCAAGTTGTTATTTTTGTCATATCACAATAGAAAGAAACAAATAATTAGTGTGCTCGCTTGGAATTTAACAATCTTGACATATGCGTCACGATAAACAGTTGGAGTGCTAAGAAAATGAACTATGAAAAGAATTGGAGTAGGTCCTAGCTTAGGAGGAAGTGTTGTGGTTCCGAAAATCTCGCACAAAATGAATAAAGGGTGGGGATAGATGCGCAAAATATTTTCATGCTAATGCGGTTTTGACACGGAAAAGGTTATATAACCTTTTTAAAATTGGACAACTGAAATTGGATACATGAAAATAAGAATCTAAATAACATAAAATATTAGATTTTCAAGCTCTATTCATTGTAAAATCATGCATCATAGACAATTCAATTTGTAGTTATTTCCTAATAAAGAGTGAGAAACAGGAGCTTCAAAAGCAAGTATTCATAGAAGAAGTTAAAAAGACTTTTTGATGTGGCACCAAGGCTTGTAGTGTATATGACCTTCATGCAATATTTATCAATACAATTGGTAAAGGTACAATTATTTATTTTTAGATATGTACAAAATATAATGTCAAGCCTCTACTCGATGGCAAAAATAAATTATTTTATTAATACTTCTTCATTCAGAGAGCTTGAGCTGTGGAGAGAACGTTATACCAAAGAATGAAAGACCATAAATTTGATTCGATTAATTTATGTAATGTCTTATACAAATTGATCATAAAAGACTAACTAAAATGAATTGCAAAATCTTATGACGTCAGTGATATCACCAAAGCAAGAAAGTTTCGTTAAGGAGGAGTAATACAAGGCAACATTATTGTATCTCAAGAATTAATACATACTACGAGAAGAATGAGAGAAAAGGAAAAAAATATAAAAATTAAAGTAGAGTTAAAGAAAAGGCATATGAGAAGCTTGAGTTAGCTTTTATTGATGATGCATTATTAAAAACAAGAATATCATATCCTTTAAAAGAATTATCATGCAAATCATTGCCACCATTAGTTTGAAAGAACTATGGAATGCAGAAATTACTTAATCATATGTAACTACTTTTGGAATCAAACAAAGATGTCCATTATTCCCTTGTCAATTTGTTCTCTGTATAGAAATTATATCACAAATAATTACTGCAAATTGTCATAGAGAAGAGAGGAGACCAACTAATAGTTGTTTATACTATCCCCAGTATCTCTCACTTGTTATTTGCAAGCCATATTCTCATGTTCGTCGAAATTTTGCCTAGTCAAACAGACATGATATGCGGAAATCTAGATAGTTTTTTTTTGTAAAGATAGGATAGGGAATGTTTTCGAGATCAAATGTCTTATGGGTTAGATTTTTACAAGGGCGGTATTAAATAGTTCCAACTTGTGAATTAAGGCATGAAGGCATGTCAAGACTCTTGGATGTGGAAGAGTATAATTAGACTTGGAATAGTGTCAATTTAGAGGCTGGTTCTATAGTTGGAAATGGAGCGTTAACAATATTCTGGAAGGACTCTTAGGTTTTTTATGGTGGAGTACTAGTGCTCATGTGGTAGAACTTGTCCCAACACACAATAAGGAGATGGTAGTTGGTGAAAAATATAAGAGAGACATAACTGGAATTGGTTTATGTTTGTGGAATTTCTCTGTTATAGTACCCTATTACAAATTGCAACCATGGATCTACTAAAAGAAACATCAAACAACGATACAATATTAAAGACTCAAGCCATATGGAAAGTATATAGTCACATCTGTGTACAATCTCCTTGCTCGACCAAATTGTCTTATGGAGAACTCCCTTTGGCAGCTTATATGGAATTGGAATGGTCCACAAAGGATAAGGAGTTTCTATGGCTTGTTGTCTATGATCGCTTACTCCCAAATTATTATAAATCATATTGCTCTCTAATCTGGATGCTAATTATAAGTTATGTTATGGCACAACCGAGATCATTATCTGCATCTTTTAGGACTGCCCAATAGCTAAGGAGTCAATACCACCTTGAAAATTCAAGTTTAGCTAAGAAGATGTGGAAGGAGTTAGTACCATACATTGAAAATTCAAGTTTCTTCTCAGTTAATATCCATACATGGTTTCACAATAACTTGGAGTCAAAAGTAGGTGGCAAGGATGCAAATGGACTTGTCTTCATGGCACACCTATATGATTTTTATGGAAGAATTATAGTTGTCATCAACCAAATTTAGGACACCAAACTACCTGGTTGGCTACAATTATAAAAGACACTATAATTCAAACAAGTGAACATGCAACACACAAGCAATATATATGCCAAGTGACAAATAAAATGGATTCAATAGTAATCACCCACATGTTGGTTTGGCAAGGTTAATACAAATGATGAATACAATGGATATCCAAAAACATGGGGTGTTGGTGGTATCATATGAATAAGGTCTACCAGCCAAATATGGAGAGAGTTTAAGATGTTCTAGACCTTCAAAATTTTAAATGACATTATATTCACAACATTAATCATGGTGATGATTTATTCTCAAATATTATTGCTAGTAGCCATGGACGCACTCTCCTGGGACTCTACTGGGACTCTATCTCCTATCCCTCCATGTGGCCTCTTTCTTTGGGAAAGAAATCTCCACGATTCTTTCGAAGCTCATACCATAAATAGATGTTGTGGTTTCCCTTTGCATTTATTTCTCATCTTCACATGATGGCACCCAAATGACCTGTTTGTGAGTGCATTTCCCAACTGTTCACGTCGGTAAGAGACAAGAATTCCATCATCGCTAATCCTATAGGGTCAAGGTTGTTGGGTGTCCTCTTAAATATCTTTGCTTTCGAGAATGTTCGCTAAGACGAGCTGAACTTGTAGGCTATGTAACAATACGGAGGAAGATGCGAACCACCTATCGTTTCTAGTGAGGCTTGGCGCTGATCTTGTATGATTTGGATCTTGCATAGTTAGAATGATTTCTAAATATACTTTAGAAAAATGGGAAAGCTCTTCTATTAACATAACTCATAGATCGAGGAACAATTGGACAAAAGTTTTTGCTCTTCTTTGGAGAATATGGATTGTGCTATAAGTCTATGAAAGGTCAAAATAGGGTTCAAATTAAATCAAATTTTACTATCTTAAGTGTTTGAGTTTGAGATGGATTATGATAGCCACATAAAATAAATATAGCATTTCTCTCTACGTAAAGTTGTGGATGCTGAGAAATATGAAAAATGAAAAAAGTTATCTTGGTGTTTGTAACCGTCAGATGCTACAGAAAATAAAAAAAATTGATCTTCCTTGATGATAAAAATAGGAGAAAAGAAGAGAAGGCTTTTGAAGAAGAAGACAGAAACTTTTCTTGAAAAGCAAGGAATCAAGAACAAAGTCATATTAGGATGATCTCTAAATATCTTTTTATATTGTTATCACATATAATCAAAGTAATTAGGTGATATCTTTTCTATTAATTAGTTCATGATTGTTCAAAGAATATTTATTATTTTATTACAATTGAATTACGGTTTTAGATTGGGCAAAATTTCAAAAAAGAAATTGTCGTTCATTCTTGGCATAGTGAAATTATAATTATCTGTGGTTTTCTTACCTTTTGTTGGAGATTTTTTTCATGTAAAATTGATATCTCTTTTACTTGATATTATTTTTTGTGTACGATATTGACTTGAAATTATTTAATTCATAGGATCTCCAAGGAGAATTCCTAAGTAGTATTAGAGTGAGGTTGATTTAGGTGTTCTTTTTATGTGAATAAAATAGAGGAAACTATTTTAGTGGAATGGTCAAACCGATGTCGAATAATTATTCAGTTTGGAGAGCAAAGATGGAAGATATTTTTTACTGCAAGGATTTATTTTATCACGTTGAATTAGAAAATAATATGCCAATAGAAAATAAATTTATAGTCAATTTTCATCATGTTACTCAACAAACAAATGCAAAAGTTTTATGAAAGAAATTGCATGAATTATATGAAAGAAATAAAGCCTATAATAAAGTCTTTTTAAAAAAAATGTTGAAACTAATTTCGATATTAAAATTCTATTGGTGAACACTTGAGTAAATTTCAAGATTTAATAAATTAATTAGGAGTAATGAAAATAACCTTTGATGATGAGGTACAAGAATTAATTATCTTAAGTTTTCACCATAGTTGTCAAAAATATTGATGATAGCACTCAATAACTCAGCTCCTTATAGTGTTGTATCATATTTCATTGTCAAAAATTATTTGTTCAATGAAGAAACAAGGAGGAAGGGCATTCACTGGCTCTTGTCATAGAGAATAAGGGAGAGATAGAAGCAATAGTGTTAAGGTTCATGGTGACAAATCAATGTTCAAAGGAAAATTAATTGTGTGTTATTATTGGGGTAAAAAATATCATATCAAATGAAATTGTTGAGATGCGAAGAAGAAAAAAAAATATAAAAGCAACTAGAGTAATACATCAGTGACATGATATGATGATTTTATACTTATATTAGATGAAAATGAAGAATATAACATCATAAACTCTTCCAATGGGTGGGTAGTATGATTCATGTGTTTCATATCATGCAACTTCTTTAAAAGAATATTTTAGCATATGCAGAATTGATGATTTTGACATAATGAAGCTGGCAATAAGACTGAGTTTAAAACTATATAAACTCAATATGTGTACATAGGAACATATGTTGATTTTATCAAGAATGTGAGATATATACTTAATTTGTATCTCAATATGATTTATCCTCGGCGGATCATGAAAAATTATCATAGTCATATAGGTGAAAAGGTGACATGAATTGTATTATACAACCTGAGGATAAAAAGGGAGGGGCCGCCTTTAAACTGACCAAATCAATTAGGCAATTCAGAAACCTTATCCAACACCAAGGACTCATTGATATTCCTCTGATAGGAGCAAAATTTACATGGTGTAATAACATAACACATCTAGCAAGGATCCATTGTAGATTAGATAGACTTTTGGTGAATCAACATTGGCTCACTAAGTTCCCTAACCTGGACCTTCGTACTCTCATAAGAGGAGTGTCAGATCATGCCCCTATTCTCTTTTGCACAAATCATGGTAGACAAAAGCCCAAGGTGTTCAAATACGAACATTTTTTATTTGAATATCATGAACCAAGAGTTATAGTTCAACAAGAGTGGGCAGATAGATGTCCATCTAGAACTATACAACAATCACTTAACAATATTAGAGAGAAGACTATTTATTGGAAAAAAAAAGTTTAGGAAGGTTAGAAAATAGAGCTAAAGAAGTTAAACAGGGAATTTAGAACCTAGAGTTAAAAGATGAACATAAGGGCCTAAGGGACCATGAGCTAAATAAATTAAGAGCACTTTACAACTTACATGCTGCTTTATTGAGACAAATAAGTATCAAATGGTGGAGTAAATCAAGAATTAATTGGTTAAGACATGGGGACAAAAACATCAGGTTCTTTCATTTGAGTACAATGCTTAGGCAAAGAAGGAATCAAATAACACAAATTGAAGATGAGCAGGGAAATATAATTAGGGATGAGCAAACTATAAAAAAATATGTTTAGAAATCATTACATCACACTGTGGAAACCAGAACAGTCCCTTTATGTACTCACTGAATCTTGGCCTTCTCTCCCACTCTTAAACAACTCATGGAATGAGCACCTCATATGTCCAATATCTGCTCAGGAGATAAAGGATTGTGTATGGTCTATGCCATCAGGCAAAGCCCCTGGACCTGATGGGTACACTAGTGAATTTTATAGAAATTATTGGGATATTATTGGAGAGGATGTAACAAAGGAGATACTATTGTTTTTCCAACAGGGCACACTTCCCTTGGGCTGTGAAAACACATCACTGATTTTCATTCCAAAAAACTCCAACCCAAAAAAGGTCACAGACTACAGACCAATATCTTTATGTAATCTAACTTACAGGATCATCGCAAGGATTTTGGCCAAGAGATTAAAACCCACATTAAATGACCTCATTGATTACTCACAATCAGCCTTTAT
>LTAE01008820.1:0-15842 GCA_001647135.1 Pontederia paniculata | reverse complement strand
CAATCACCTCGGTCGTCCACTCTCGAGTGAAGCCATCTGTCAAGCTCCTTCGATCATCCGCCAATCCTTTGGCCGATCGATCTTGACCTTTTTCCATCGTCTTCAACTGCTCTGATCGCCCGCTGATTGCACCTCAATCCAACCGGACGTCCACTCTTGGAGTTGAATGGCGGATCGATCTTGACTTTGTGCACATCCTTCTTCTTCAACTGCTTTGATCGCCCGCTGATTACTCCTCAATCACCCGAACGCACCACTTCTAGAGTTGAAGACTTGTCAAGATCCCTCGATCGACCGTTGCACCTACGGTCGATCGACTTGACCTGTGCCACATCCTCTGGCACACCTGTGGTCGTCCGCTGATTCTCTCTGAATCCTTCGGCCGTCCACTTTCCATCCTTGTGGATACTTCGGACGTTTGCTCATTCCACACTGAGATCCTCGGACATCTGCTCCCTCCTTCTGTCAATGCTTTGGTCGTTCACTCTCTTTTTAGAGAGATCCTCGGACGTCCGCCAAAAGTTCCTCTGACAACCTTCGGATGCCCGTTCATTTCCTCTGAAATCTTCGGACGTCCTTTTCTTCTCCTGACATTCTCCGGACGTTCATTGACACCTCGTGAGATTCCTTGGATGTCCATTCCTTCTCCTCTCAGATATCCTGGTCGACCGCTGCTTTGTCTCTTCAGCCCTCGGACGACCTTTGACTCCTCATCGGTCATCCGCTCATCCTGCGGTCATCCGATCTTCTGTCTCCATCAGCTCTGACAAACTCCTGGACGCCCGCTTGTTTTCTCACCAAGATTCCAGATGACCTTTGTCTTCACCTGATGTCCATCGATCGTCCTCACTTCATTTATGGTCGATCAATCTCATGTATGTCATCTGCTTTGGTCGTTCTCTGCTTCTACACTAGAGCCTTTAGATGTCCACTCCAGCCTTGGCAATCTTTTGGTCGTTCACTGTCTTCTCCATAAGACTTTGGACGTCTATTGACTTCAACCTCAGATCTTCGGTCGTCCTTTCTTAACCACCGAACGACCTCTTCTACTTAGCCCAGAGTCTTCTTCGACTAAGTCTTTTCACTGGGCGTCCATTTCTCCTTGCACCGCCCGTTCTTCATCCTTTTGTCGTATGTGTGAAATCGTAGGTCGCCCATTGCTCTTCATCGGGCGACCTCTCCTGTTAAGACATTCTCTTCAATCGTCCTCTCTGTATCTTTGGTCGACCGCTCAACCTTTGACTCCTCTTCACAGACATTTGCCTTCAACATTGGTCGACCACTCCATATACTTAGAACAACCTCTGCACCCATGAAGTTCTTCTCATATGTCTTCTATGTGCATAGATTGTCCGTTCTTTTAACTTACGTCGACATATCATGCTCCGAACCTGAATATTCTGTATTTCAGAAATCAGTTCAATAAGTTCATTAGTCCAAACTAAGTTCCCTCACAAATTTGTGATCATTAAAATAATCTCGAAATCCTAGATTCAACAGGGAGTCCCTATATAAACTTTCTAAAATTTGTGTTATTCAATATCTTATATTATATATTATTTTTTCATCAAAAGAAAGAACTTAATCTTTATTCGAAGATGTAACTCAATTAAGGATGAACATCATAAATCTCGTGTCTTCTTATGTGTGCGAAACTATCTCTTTCGTCTCATATCCGCAATAATATATTTATTTACAACACTAACATACAAATCCTCTAATATTAGACACTTACTCTGTTATGGTATGTTAATAATGCCTTTTTATATTGTGATAATTAACCAATTGATTTCTTTCGTAAATATTTTGTAGTATATGATATGTATAATCTTAGATAGTGTATATTTGAGTTAATTATGGATACAATTTCAATGGAATCCAGATTCCTTTTTTTTTGAAAAAAATATTGTTCCTATAACATAACATATTAATCACGATGAATACACCAGATGCCTATGCTGTGTTGAATTAAGGAAAAATTATGAGAATATCAAAATGTGCACCATGAAATTAAGAATCAACGTATCATTTGATGATGAAGGAAAAAGAAATGATAGAAGGAAAAAACGGATGGGTTTCTGTCATCAGCCCATATGTAACACGGTATAAAATATGACTGGGCTACATATACAATTAAATCGATATACATCTCCATGTCACAAACTCATCACCACTCGAGAGTTCCTAAAGATACTGTCAGCAAATCTTTTTAATGTTAACCCCAATATTTAGAAGTTCATTAGATTTCAATTAATTTAGTTTGATGGAATGTTATTTTCTTGTCTCCCCACATACACCACTTTTTTTAATATTTCTATATTATTATTATTATTATTACTAGTATTATTATAAAATTTTGGCCCCTCCTAAATTAAAAAGAAACATCTACTTTTATTAATATACGTTGACTATTAAAACTTTTATTTAATTATTTAAATAAAATATTTCATTAAGTATAATTTATAAATGAATAAAATTAGTAAATATATCGCTCAAAAAGTTATGCTTTTAAAAAAATATAAAAATTATAATTTTAAAACTAAAATTATAGATATTCTCGAAAAAAAATTTGGCAGCTATTATAGAATCCTGAAAATTATTTGGTCCCTTTCACTTTTGGTATCCAGTTTCATTTCGAAGAAATTAGATGCCTACTTGTGTGTTGATGTATCTAGAATTTAACAAACACTTTTGGATGCCTGACTGGTGAAGCTAACAAGGGAGGTTTGACACTTGTTAACCACTAGTCAGAAAGTATTATCTATTTAAACTTCGAAACGAAGTCTGTAAATAAAATAATTGGCTAAAAGAAAAAAAAAATGATACCACATCTCATCTCGTTTCTTATTTTATTTAGACAATATTACTTCATATTCTATCTTTTGAGGGCTTCATTGTAGGATCTAAATTGCAACCATGAAGAATGGTAAGGCAATAATATCACTCCGTTAGTTGATTCCGTAATGGAAAGTGATTTGTTTAGAGGCTCCTTAGGGATGGAGGAGTGGGGAGGGGGTGAAGAAGAGTAGAGTGGTCTCCTTAAACTCATCCCGTATTTGAATAGAATATTTAAAAAAAATAAGTTAGTTTGGATCCCTTCAAATTATTTAAAAATAATTGGTGAAATTAAGAGGAATTCACTTTTTGAACGAGTTTACCCTTCGTTCTAATTATTATTGGTCATTTATATTTTATTTTTATAGGACAAAATCGTCTTTTAAAAAAATAACTCTTCTTATCATACCTCTCCTTTCTAATCAAACATAAAATTCATAACACCTCCTATCCATTTGCTTCACATCTTTCTTTCTCCTTCCCCTCCTCATCCCTCCCCACTCATTTATCCAAACAAAGTCTTAGGCTTCGTGTGGTCAAGAATCACACGATTGGATGACTAGACTATTCGGCCCGTTTGATATAAGAATTAGGATAGTAAAAATGATGGTGAAATATTTATATATAAGAAATAAGAGTGAAATATTATTGTGTTATTCACGTAGGGTGTTTTGTTAATTAATTAATATTCTAATGATCAAATTAGATAGTATTTGATTGAAACAAATTTTTTTAATAAATTTAATATTTTTTATTATCTATTCTATTAAATAAGATTATGTATTTAGTTAATTTATTAATTATATTAAAATAAAATAAATAGTCACCATAAATATTATAATTATTGAGTTAAATAATTTTAAATAATGATAAAAAATATTATTGCTACAATTATTTTAATTATATACATTAACATGTTTCTATAATTTATAACTAGTCTTTGTTTTATTTTTAATAAAATATTAACTAATAAATAATTATGATATTACAGTAATTAACTAATCCATGAAAATACTAGTTAATTAGTCATACTAATAATTTTAATAATATATTATTATCCAATAATTGTGATAATATAAAAAATTAATACTTAAAATAATATTTATAGTTATATTTCGTATACTTACTCTTTTATGTAAAATTTAATAAACACAAAAAGTTTATATAAATAATTATGAATTTATTAAGATGAAATAATTTAATAAATATTTTTTTAAAAAGGAGAGGAACAAACAAATGTTCTTGCAAATAGCAAGAACATTTTGTTCTTATTTTTGAAAAACAAAATATGATTTCCCATATTTTAAAAATAGGTGAGAATAGTTTATCCATTCCTATTTTCTGTTTCTTAATTGAATAAGTTTGTAAGTTATGTAAGTACTAACTCGGTAAGAGAGCTTCAATCGGAATCTTCCTTACCTCAAACACCGAAGTAAACCCGAGTTTGGAACAAATTATTCTAAACATGATTGATTGTGAAAACAAAAACAAGGTGATTATTCTCGTCTTCTTGTATCAAACATGTCCTTAAAGTTTTATCTTTGCATTATCCTTACATACTTGGAAAAAGGGAGCAATTCTTTTGCCAAAAATAAAGTAAGGTTTCATTAACTTGTTATCACATCCGAATATTCACCATGAGGCACAACACAGGTTGCCTTTGTTCTTTACAGCCTACACAAAAGATCATACATGAATTAAGAAGGAAAAAGAAGGAAAAGATCATGGAATAATGCCCTTTGTTCCAAATGTCATGAACCCTAGAAGGTAATATGGCACATGGACGCCAAATGGCACAGAATGCACCCTTTGGGTGGTCCATTTGTTTCCTTACTAGTCCTTCAGCCCTGAGAGATCTTGTAGACAATTTATTAACTGCAGGAGGTGACTGAGCAACATGGATGATGTGAATATGAAAGTTGAAAGTTATATCATTGCATCTTTCTCAACCAATGTAGAGCTAGTGAAATGTAAGATAGTACATTTGAAGGCCAAGAGCCACATGGAAGGGGAGGCAGGCTTTTAATCTTTTTATTGGGCACAGTACATAAGAGGACAATGTAAGCCTCAGCTCTTAAGACAAAAGTTCACAGATTCTTGTACTCTTGCAACTTGTCCATGATTTCAATTTCTTGGACAGAAGGAGTGCAGCTTGGCTGTCATCTTTTGATATCCTAAGATCACATGCATAAAAAAGATATATACATGGAAGAGAAGGAGAGAAAGAAGAGATCACAGCAAATAGTTTCCTTGGTTAAGAACATAGAAACTGTAGGTATATATTTACAAATAACGTTGTGCAGTACACAATGATTCCATGTTGCATTTATGGTCAGCCATTGTTATAAGAAATTCAAAGGGAATGTCATGGATGGTGCAAGCATTAAAGTGAACAAGGATAACACAGATATAAAAGGTATGCAAAATAGTTACACATGGTTGAATTAATTAATTGATAAGGTGAGTTGATATTACTTGTTTCAGACGTTCCTTTCATAAAAAAAAATGTGTTCAATGCTGTGAGTAGTAGTGACAGGAAGACGGACAAAGATTGATGTCGGTGCAATGAAAAGTTAATTAGAAGGAGATGATCCATGTGCTAATATTTCCTATATATATTAATTTTGGATAGAGCTTGACCACTTTTTGCTTTTAGCCTTGGTAGGCAAAAGGGATCTTAAGATGAGAGCAGTAACGAGTTGTGGTCATAAATGCATGACCCATGAGACATATTTGTGAGTTGGTGAGAGATATATCATATATGTAAAGGTAGAATAGAAGAAGTGAGCCCTGTACCTTTTTTTACCTTTTGTCCATCAATTTTTTTACTGCAGTTCATGAACATATATCATGTCCTTGATCTGATCAGGATCCGAGAGAAGAGATCTGTGTTGGCTAACTCGCATCCATCATGCAAAAGTTTTGCTTGGATCCGACTCACTGTCAAATGCATTGCAAAAGGTAATCTGGGACCATGATTGCATTGGAAAAATTTGTACATCACAAGCTTTGGCAGGTGAGGGGTGGTGTGGGGGCTTTCCTTCCCTTCCTTGCAGCTTTGGTTTCAGATCTCTCTCTCTCTCTCTCTCTCTCTCTCTCTCTCTCTCTCTCTCTCTCTCTCTCTCTCTGAAACACACACACAGGCACACTTTGGCTTCACCATTGATGCCTTCCTTGCTTGCTCCGCAATCAATCAATGCTTCCAAGATGCCCAATTCCCTTCCTGTCCATATGCCTCGTGAAGGCAGTGAACACAGGCCACCATTGAATTAATTGATTACTGCAGGTAGCAAGAACATAAAAAAGCCCTGCTAAGAGTCCGATTGTTCTTATTCGAGTGAATCTGCAAGTCTGAATCTTACTAACAAGACAGCACAAGTCCAAAGTTTTAAAAGCAAATCTAGATGTGGACAAAAAAGTTGGAACACCAAGATTGATGTTTTGCAGTGATCAAGTTATTTAAGTTATGAGTTTGATTGATAAAAATGTGAGGACACTTATCATGCTACAAAAAGAAAAAAAAATGTTACTGTGTTCATTGCAACATAATAATGGCGACTGATCGAGCAAACATTTCCAGTTAAGAAAAAGAATGCAGTATTAGCAAAGTCTCTAATTTGGTGGCCACAGAGCCCTTCTTCTTCTTCTATATTAACCAAAACAGTTACAGACTTACAGTTTTGCCTCTATGAAAGTGCAAATTGAAGATGTCAGTATCTAACTGGAGGAGAAATCCTAAAAACGGTCCATAAGAGGCTCCTAAAATGGCACATCATTTTGTGTTCTTGATCTGATATCCTACCAAACTTTGAAGGGGAAACAAGAGTTCAATCCCCACAGTAGGCATATGTTTTCTTTTTCCTGATACTCTTCTTATCATACAACTTTAAATTCGATGTTAAAATATAATTTGCTCTCCACGAAAAATATTTACCAAATTAGTTGGGATGGTTAACGAATTTCTGCCTCGAGTTAAAAGAGGATCGAGAGCTATTAACCCAAGTTCGAGCTTTGAAGTCGTCATCTTGGCCATGATTATCCTATCGCTTTTGTTCAAATACCAAATTAATCAGGATATTAGTAGCTCTGGACAACGCTGAAATTTATTTAAAAAAGTTAATTTTGTTACCTACTTAACTAATTCGATGTGTAGATAAAATAAAAACTGGGGACACTCCTAAGCACACGAGGACACTCCTAAGCTCAGCTACCTTCTAAATCCTCATAAATGGCAGAAATCTAATAAGAAATAAGTAACCTCGACGTCCAACTTCCACTGAGCACTCTTCTCGTGCAAGAGATCTCTCTTTCTTTCTTCCCTTCCAACGCTTCTTCTTCTAGAACTCGCACCACAAGAGGGAAAAAAAGAAGCATTTTTTTTTTCTCTTCTCTGCGTCTCTATCCACAACCTTCCCTCGTCCTGGAGGCAGCACAGAAGTCCCTCCTCCACCTAACCGTCACTTCAAAGCTTCCACTATCTGCCTCATTCCCTGACATGGCTTTGGCCGTTCCTGCGTCCATTGCCGCTGGCCGTTCCGCGCATCCGACGGGCACTTGTGTTTCATTATGTCCTTGGGCCTTCTGTGCTGATGAGGTGCCTCAGGATAGATTCTAGTCGGTCTTGATACCGCCTGTTCTGGGTTCTGCTGCTGCGGATGAGATGTTTACAGAAATGGTGGAATGAATCAGCGGCGAAAGATGCATCTTGGAGCGTGGAGTCTTTCCATTCTGGTTCTTGTCTCGAGTGTTTGCGGATCCACAGGTAATGAATTGTAGTGTGCAATGTTCTGTTCTACTGTTCTTTGATGTGTGACGCACGCCTGCTAGCAGAGGAGTTGAGACTATGCTGGTTATTTCCATATGGAGTAATTTACTTACGTTCTGTAATTCAATACCACGACATGTTCGTACGTTGTCCTCAAAGATGCGCGATTTCCAAAATGCGAAAAGCTGGAGGTTTTTTTTCTCAATTGTGCTGTAATTGAAGTTTCGACTGACGATAGTGTGAATCAAATGGGGTCATGTTAAATCAGTAGAGTTGGATTCCTAATTTTCTGCCTTTTTCTTGCTGCAATTGATGTGGCTCGTTCATATGTTGCGAGTTTTGGTGGTGCAAGTTAATCTTCTGCTGAGTAAAATAAAGATTGGATGATTTTTCGAAGGAAACCAAATGTGGGTAGTAGGATTTATCAAATCCCAGTTTCTTCAGGGAAAAAAAAGGGGGAAATAGTTTTCTCAGTATTCAGTTATAAATGTAGACAAGAACATGAACTATTCTTGAGATCGCGTCTCTTGATCCATCAATAATTCGAATGAGGACATTTGTAATTGTGTACTGTCTCTTTGGGATACATGTCAAACTATTCGTTTTAGACATTGGACACAAGTTCTTTATGTATTGATGGGTAGGACAAGTGTAGGTTTCTCTAAAATGGGGATGATGCTGTTGATTCTGCCAGAAAAAAGTTGCAAATTCTTAAGCAATAACCCCTTACACATGCCAATTGGAACATATTTCAGATTGAACTCCTTTCTGAAGTGTAATTTTCTTCAATCTAACTCACTGGTACCATATTAAATACATAAGGTTGTTCGCACATTTGTGATGAAAATAAACCAGAAAATATTCACCAAGAAGAAAATGAGCCAGAAAAAGATGAAATGATGTTTTCTATAGGTCAAAGATTGAAATTGACAATTTTCTAGATCCCCAAATATACCCTATTCGGTTTAATCCTAATGTCCATTAATTCTGCATGCCGCATGCTTTTGTTCAGTTTTTACAAAGGATGTGGAGTAAAGCCAATTGTGTCTACTGCAAGTTATTGTGACATATCATGATCAGCTATTGTGTATAGATATCCCCTTGAATGATCGTACGTCTAATCATTTGTTAATCTTGAAGAATTAAGGTCTACCATCATGATAACCTAATGTGATGCTTCTCAAAATTTCGAAAGTGACTTGAGTTGGTCTATGTAATGTTTGTGGAAGATGGCATAGCTGTCGTCATGTTTATATTTACCTTGCAGGTTTCAGCATAGCTCCATCACCATTGCTCATCAATCCTCCACCAAATAGAGAGGGTGCGCCAACTCCTGCATATTTCACAAAGGCAGCAAATGAGTTTGCACCAAATCCAGCAAACCATCCTAAGGGTAATCATAGATTCATAATGCAGTTCCTAACAACTCTTTAGAATGACTATAAATTTACACTTGATAAATTGCTTATCATTTTTAAGCGACTCCACCCTGTGCCTTCCTAGTACCATCTTTGCAACCTAAACCAAGTTCACCTCTTGCAGCGGAAGCTGAACCTGCACCTACTCCAGTATCTCCAACCAAAGGTAGTATACACTTTTTAAGAACTTATGGACTGTAGAGATTTTATTCTCAAGAAGTTCCTTTTTTCTTCAGAAATCTCACCATCAACATTTGAGGCTGCGCCACCCAATATCCACCCAGTGCCTTCTCTGCCGGCTCCCTCACCGTCTCAGTATGTTAGCACACAACATAAGTTTCCTGGAACCATATCTCCATCTACAGATGGTCAACAATATGGCCCTACTGTGCCAGGTGATTCTTGCCACCATCGATGCTTATGACTACATTTTGCCTATAACTGCAAATGACTATCTTTTTCTATGCACAGCTGACGAAGCTTCTCCTTCCAATTCGATACCTCCACCTAAAACTGATGTCAATGCAAGGCCACCCATGAATAGCTCTCCAACCACATTTCCCCTACCCCATGACTCAGGTACGCCTTTTTTCAAACTAGCTAACTTCATTATTCGATTTACCTTGAAATAATTTGTATGGACTCAATATCTTCAGCTCCATCAATCAGCCTACAGCCGAATCAGCCTCATGAACCACCAGCTGTTTCCCCGACAGTACTTGCTCCGCCTACAACTCTTGCTCCACAATCGATAGGTTTTCATAGTAATATTTCTCATTTATTAGGAACTCAACGTATCCTTGACTCTGATTTTTTAATTTCCATGTGTAATATATAGCACATGCATTACCTCCAAGAGTAGCTACTTCACCTGCAAGCCATGATGAGAGGCATGGGGCACCAGTTGGTGCACCACCAGGAACCATGAATAAGCATTTATCTCCAGTAAATAATTCACACTTTAAAGGTAATACACTCAGTCTCAATTTGACATGAATCTTGATGGCTTTTGAATCAACTTATTTCTGTAGTATGTTAACTAGAAATGAGGCTTCATGGTTTGCATTGCTTTCAGGTTCTTCCCCTCCATCAAACCTGCCCCACAGAGATAAGAATCAAACTCTGGATGGTTCAATTGTTTCACATGCCCCACCCCCGGAAGCACCAGTACATTTGAAACCTCCAATAAGAGAAGTACCCAATACCCCTGCATTGGCACCTTTAGTTCCAGATCATCAACACAGAGCTAGGAAATCAGTACCAAAAGCTACCTCTGTATCATTGTCGCCCTCACCCTCACCATCACATTCTTCAGGTAAGTTAACATCAGCTAATTCTTTGAGCAACCACTAGCTTGGTAGGTGGGTACCTTCACTTGACAATATATGCACATCAAACTAATAATAATACTATGAAAAAAAGGTGTGGACTTTTGTTTAACCCTCCAATGGTCATTTATTTATTTTTATTCTGTGTCTTAATTGCAGGTTCTTTGGGGACACATCCTCCTGAAATGTCTCCTAGATTTCAGGGAAAACATCGTACTCCTCCAACTTTTGGACAAGGTAACTACATATTCACAGTTCTATGTGTATTTATACTTCTTTAGGTCATTAACATTTCCATACTTGCAGATCTGCCCCCGCCACATGCATCAGCTCCTTCATTTTCAGCAGCAGCTCCTGCTCCAAGTGAGCATACTCTTCATTGTGTTCTCTAATTTTCTTGTACTATTTCTTTTTCTTATTTATGTTTTTTTCTATTCTGATCATCACTATATTTATAGGGCCAAGTCCTGTTATCTCTCCTGACTCTTTTCCTAAGGAGCCAAAAGTACCTTCCCCACCAATACTTTGGTCCTTTCCACCTCCACCTCCTAATTTGGGTATATTCACTCAGAACATTATATAAAGTCTGTGTAGTTTTCCCTTACCTGCTGTTTTCTCATTGCATGTTGTGATATATGCATCTTTTTTATGTACTTCCAATTTCACAAGATGGTAATAAGCACATCCAGATTTACAACTTTTTTTGTGATTGCAGATTGTAATTCACTTGTTTGTTCCGATCCTTTAACAAATCCTCTTCCAGGATCACCATGTGTATGCGTATGGCCAATCAAAGTTGGGCTACGTCTGAAAGTCGAAATATACACATTCTTTCCATTGGTCTCTGAGTTTGCTCAAGAAATTGCCTCTGGAATGTATATGAAGCAAAGTCAAGTGCGGATTATGGGAGCAAATGTTGCTAATGAGCAGTCTGAGGACTCAGTCGTCCTCCTCCATTTGGTGCCACTTGGAGAGAAGTTTGATAACAGCACATCATTCTTAATCTATAACAGATTTTGGCATAAGCAAATTGTCATCAGCACAACACTTTTTGGAGATTATGACGTCTTATACGTCCTTTATCCAGGTTAATTTCGTGCCTCATTGCTTGGTTGCATTTATTATTGCTTTGTAGACATTAGGGTTTTCTCCATATGTTACGAATGCAATATTGAGCATGATTAGTCATCCATAAAACTGATGAACCATAAGTTGAAAGAAAAATGAGAATCATACTTCCTGCATGATCCTAGGTAGCTTCTGTTAACCTCTTTCTATTACATCCCTAATTAGTATTTCACCTTGGTTTCTGATGAAAAAAGATGTAAGTTGGGATAATCATAATGAAAACAGTCATGTTTCTTATGCCTTGGTGGAATTACGAAAATATGAGTGTGGCTACCGATGTTTTTTTATCCCTTGATTTGGAATTCCAGTTTACCTGAGTGGTTTATGAATTTCATCAATACAGGACTTCCTGCATCCCCTCCTACGGCATCATCAAATATTAATTTTGGTGATGGATCACTTGGTAACAGAAACAATGCAAGAGCCATAAAACCACTTGGAGTTGATGTACGAAAGCGGAGAGAGAAATTAAGTGGAAGCATGATTACTCTAATTATTTTATCATCTTTTGTTGTATTAACCCTATGCGTTGGCGCTGCATGGCTTCTGATGTCAAAAGAAAGATTTCATAATCATCTGCCTACATTATCTACGCACATAATGTTGCCTGTATTTGCAAAGTCATCAGGTACAGCAATGACTTTTACAGAACAGTTATACAAGGTTTCAACTTGTCAGTTTCTCTTTCAGTTTCTGCGGTGATATATGATTTTTATCTTTCACAAAAAAAATATATTTAAGCTTTTCCTTTAAAATTAAACAAGCATATTAATGTAAAAAACGTCAGATTTTGCACATGAATAAGAGTTACTGTACACGTAATTTACTCACCTTTTTATTTTTATACCCCAATGCTACAGGGACTGGACATATTATGTTAGGGAACAGACCTAGTTCAGCGTCAGGTTCCTTCAGCTCCAGTGTTGCAACCTATGCAGGATCTGCTAAAACATTTAGTCTGGCCGAAATAGATAAAGCAACAAACATATTTGATGATTCTAGAATCATTGGAGAAGGAGGTTTTGGGCGGGTTTACAAAGGAACACTTGAAGATGGAACCCAGATTGCGGTAAAGGTTCTCAAAAGAGATGATCTGCAAGGTGAGCGTGAATTCTTGGCAGAAGTTGAAATGCTTAGCAGGTTACATCACCGGAATTTGGTCAAGTTGATTGGTATATGTACGGAGGAGAACGTGCGCTGCCTTATCTATGAACTTATTAGAAATGGCAGTGTGGAATCTCATTTGCATGGTGCGTTCTCGAGGTTCTGATTGTGAAACCATCTCTCTTTTCCTAGAACAACTTTTGTAATGATTTTCAGATTCAAATTGTTGTCAACTGTCTTCTTCCTAGGTATGGACAAGGAAAATGCTCCGCTTGATTGGAATGCTCGTATGAAGATTGCTCTAGGAGCAGCTCGAGGCCTGGCGTATTTGCATGAAGATTCAAGTCCCCGTGTGATACACCGTGATTTCAAATGCAGTAACATCCTGCTAGAACATGATTATACCCCGAAAGTGTCGGATTTTGGATTGGCCCGTGCAGCTTTGGATGAGGGAAATCAGCATATCTCAACAAGAGTCATGGGAACTTTTGGGTAAGATAAAAAACATGTACTGATGTACTACAATATTATTCAACGCTCTTCTGTACGCCCTCTTGATCATATGCTTTTGTTCAGATATGTGGCACCTGAATATGCAATGACAGGCCATCTTCTAGTGAAGAGTGATGTTTATAGCTACGGCGTTGTCCTTCTTGAGCTGCTTACAGGGCGGAAGCCAGTTGACATGTTACGACCCGTGGGCCAAGAAAACTTGGTCACATGGGCTCGTCCTCTACTCACCAGCATGGATGGCTTAGAAACAATTGTCGATCCTGCTCTTGGTTCTAAGGTGGCATTTGACAGCATAGCAAAAGTTGCGGCCATTGCATCCATGTGTGTGCAGCCTGAGGTCTCCCACCGGCCATTTATGGGGGAGGTGGTTCAGGCCCTGAAACTGGTCTGCAATGAGTGTGGTGAAAACATACGGTCGGAGAGCTGCAGCCAGGATGATTTATCGGCCCAAGCCACGGCAATCAGGACGAGCATGGCATCAGCTCTGGAAGCTGAGCGGGTGTTATTGGCATCAGGTACGTTTAGTGGGTCTCCTACATATGCCGAGGTTGATTCCAGCTCGTCGCTGAGACACTCCAGATCAGGCCCTTTGCGTGTCGGCAAAAGCAGGCAGTTTTGGCAGAGGCTGAGGAGCATGTCAGAAGGAAGCATGAACGACCGTAGCTTCTCAACTACAGGAACAAGCTTGGATGGTTCCTAGAACTGAGAAGCATGTAGAGAATGGAAACTCGATATATTGTGAATATTGAGCATGGATGTTACTGCTTGAAAAATCGCATGAACTCTGGTAGCTCTGGTCGGACAGTTCCATGTGGACAGAAAATTTGCTGGAGGTCGAGCATGCTGTGGAGTAGAACCCTGAGAGTTTCAATAATTGGAGCTGCTTGACGAAGGAGCCCCACGAATAGTTATAAATGGTTTTAGCTTTCGTCAATTTTTTTCTTTCATTCTTCATATGGGTGGCAGCGGCACAATGGAAAAAGTTGTACTTGTTTTTTCATATACTCGGAGATTTTCTCTCATTCAATGAAATTCATAAATTGCTCTCAAATTGTTATTGCTGAAGAAACACGTGAAATGTTTTTTTATTCAATATATTATTCTCATCTTACAAGGATATGTCACATGTATTTATAGTGTTATAAGCAATTGAATTGATATTTAGATAAGACCAAATCTAATTTGTTGATAGTCAAAGCATAGTTGATGCGGTTAGGTGGATAAGATCACAATAACCACTTGTGTTAACAGCCCCGCAAGCTAAGAGGGGCAGGAACACAACCTCAGCTTGTCTTGAAAAGCTGAAAGCAAGCATATCCTAATGTTTTGATCATGATATCGATTGTAACGCCAAAATCGCCCACCCTAATATCGATAATTAGGGCAAGGACTCGGGTGCATCATGTGTGGGACTTGATACAATCCATGGCAATTATATACATAATGCAGTGGAAACATAATAATATATCTCAATTTCTAATCTAACAGCGTAAGTAATAAATCAATTAAACATATGAAAATTAAGATAAATAATCTCGCACCGGAAATATGACATAAAATAAAAGGGTTCAATATTCTTTGTTTGCCCTAGGTAATATTCCACATGGTTTACATAAGTTCATGACATAATGACATAAAAGTATGATAGAGACTCAATAATATGACTCAGCATGTGCAACCATCCGCCACGAGCAAACTGCCACCAAAGATCACTCGGAGTCACCTGTATGGATCCAAAGTGCAGGAGAAAGGTTCTCGGTTAGATTATATAGAGTATGACTTTGTCTCATGAGGGACGACATAAAATAATACAATTATCAATTTAGCAATGATAAATAAAGCTCAATTATTGTCCAATGTTCAAGTTTGATCTCCTCAATGTCAACTACAATTTAATATCAATAAGACATGAACATCAATAGCATTATCATGAATAAATGCTCAATTCAATTCGATATCAATATGTTCATACCCAATTCGATTTGCATTCGAAGGACTGACGTAAGCATCGTTCAATAGGGTTAGCTAAATCCGGGTGATCATATTCACCCATGTGTTTCCCTTGAAGGGTACGCACCCCCACGTCTGGATCATCAATCAATCAATTTGCGGACAATCTATCTGATAATCCGATGCCGGTCAAGTCTTTCTTTGAAGACAAATTCAATTAATCATTACATCAATTATGGTTACATATTTTAGTCCCATTTACGGCCTTAACATGCAATTTGGTTTCTAGATGATGTCAATCAGGCATGAATACATATCTTGTAGGGAAATTACTTCAATTATGCAAGGAATATACAATGAAAATAAATAATAAAACATAACAGTTCATATTTAGGGGCCCTACGCTCAGATTTCACTCGCTATGGGTGGAACCTGTTGCGCTACGGTTTGGAGATGGTTCTCTACAGTTGGGAGGTGTTCAACATGGCTAGGTCATAATGCGATCATAGCTAGACTTTGTATAGGGTTCTAGAAATCGATTGGATAAAGATGTGCTACGGTTAGAGGGGGGTCGCTACGGTGCACTGCCTCCAGGACCATGCGCTACGGCCTAGAGGTCATGCACTACCGCTGGAGGCCGTGGCTACGATCCTAAAGGTTCCGCTACGGTCGTATAAGCACCTCACAAAGCGTGATCATTAACAGGGTCGTAGTTAGACTCTGTTCACTATCAAAATAATTCGATAGGATGCAAATTCACTACGCTTTAAGGTGTAGGATCTGGATGGCACCAAGAGGGGG
>LTAE01008819.1:0-19792 GCA_001647135.1 Pontederia paniculata | reverse complement strand
ATTATCCAGCCCTAGTTATCATCCCTATATATATTATTATTATTATTTACTTATAGTTATAGTATTTTACTTATAGTTATAGTATTAGTTTTCTAAAACTCAATCCTGAAACCAATGTTATCTCCTATTAGCCCAGATTTCTGATTAGGTAGTTATATAATTCCTCGTGGGATCGACAACTCTACTCTTACACTTTATTACTTGTTCGACTAGTGCACTTGCTAGCATTTTGAATTGCGTGTTCAGCATTTTTCGCATCAGGGCTTCCGAGGGTCGTGCATCCTCTAGTGTTTCTTTCGTGGTGCTAGATTGTGATAGTGTTGGTTCCTCTGACTCTGGTGCTTTTTCATGTACTTGTTTTGTTGTTGGTTGTTGGATCTCCTCCGTTGTGGCTCTTCTTCCTCAGTCACAACCTTGCTTTGCTTGCGAGGCTTCATGACCAAGGGATGCAGAACAATATCTTCTTCCTTCTCTTCTTCAGGTGGAGGTTATGGGCGCTTCTTCATCTTGATTTTTTTGGTGCAACCTTCTTTTTGGTTTTTGGGGGTTCGATAGTGGTTGATTTTGGTAGTAGGTTTCTTTCTTGGCAGCAGGTTTCATCATCAGAGTTGTTGTAGGGGCCTTAGTAGGTTGATCAGCTTGATATGCTGCAAGCTTCTTCTTCCATGCTCATGCTTCCAAGGGTTGATGGTCGACTTCATCCTCTAGATCTTTGGTCGGCTCAGAGATCACTGCAGCTTCCTTGTCTGACGCCTTCTTAGTTACTTCGATGGTGGTTTCTCAGGTTCCTTTCCTTTTTTCTTGGACGACATGGGGACGACTACTGCTTGAGGTTGTGTTGATGGTTGTGGTGGTGCAACTTCTGGTGATATAGGATCAGGAGGAAGAGTCCGACGTTTCTCTGGATTTAGGGCTTTTGCCACAGTCACACTAATCCCGGTTGCCTTCTTGACTATTAGTTTCCATTTCAGCGCTTGCTTCTCCAGAGATGTAGACGGCTCGGCCAGTGCTGGTTGGGGCGTTGGAGCTAGGGCGTCGGAAGTCGCAGGTGTAGATGATGGTGGTTTTGCAGCGGCCTTCGCTTTCGTCATTCTGTCTAAAGAGACAAGAGGAAGGATGGTCTGTAGTAGGCATACCTCAAAGACGAGATGCGATACCAATGCAGCTAACACCATTGCTGGCACGTAGGTTTTTGTGTTGGAAGATCCAACATCAGACGAGTCGATGGTCGGAACTTCAGCGTCGATGATGAGTGGGTTGGCAGCCATCGTGCCTTGCTTTCCCTTAGGTTTTGGCCTCCACGTTTTCCCTTTTGACTGCCCTCTTATTGCGACCATAAGCGGTGGTGGATGAAGGTGACGATTGGTTGAAAGAGTAAGTGGTGAATATGGAAGGTCGATGATGGGGAATTAGTGGGATGAGAAAGAATAAAGGTATCGGCTGGTCTCCTTAAGTGACAAAGCACTAATTTCCGCAAAGTGTTGGTAGGCGGGAAAATTAGAATCTCTCATCAAGTATCGAGGTGGTTCTAGATTCGTTCAGAGGCATGCTATTCACTAGTCACAACCTTGTCGATTTGGCTTCCTGAAAAATTAACACAAGTAAAGAACAAAAAAATTTTGTTGTGTTAGTCTAGTTTGCCTCCTAGTAAGCATCACTATTTAATGTCCTTGACTAGACATTCTTGTGCCATCACAACGTTGCAGCTAGTTTGAATGTGATGGTTTCCTTTTCAGGTGGTATTATCCTTGGTTGATATATCTTAAGTCGATGCCCGTTCACCTTCAACATGTGCCCTTTCTTCGATATTAGTTCTACGGCTTCGTGATCGAATTTCCTTTGAATTTTATAGGGACCGATCCATCGAGACTTGAGTTTTCCAAGAAAGATTTTCAATCATGAGTTGAAGAGGAGAACTTGTCCTCCGATATGAATAGTTTTGTTTAGAATACGCTAATATGCCAAGCCTTAGTTCTTTCCTTATAGATCTTAGCAGTTTCATAGGCTTGGAGCCGCAGTTCTTCTAACTCTACTAGTTGCAAGTTGTGATTATCTCCGGCCATCTTCATGTCCAAGTTTAGCTGTGTCACAGCCCAGTATGTCATATTACATCTCGATAGGAAGATGACATGATTTTCCATATACTAGTTGGTAAGGTGTGACTCCAAAGGTTGTCTTGAAGGTTGTTCGGCATGCCCATAAGGCTTCTTCTAGTTTTGACGGTCAGTCTTTCCTTGACTTCGAGATGATCTTCTCCAATATGGTTTTAATATGTCAGTTGGACACTCCCACTTTGTTGATCATTTGAGGATGATAAGCAGTTGCTACCCTATGATGGATCCCGTATTTTTGGAACATGTTTTCAAACTGTCTTTCTGCGAAGTGTCTTCCTGTATCACTAATAACTGCCTTAGGAATTTCAAATCGTGGGAAATGACTTTCCCAAAAAGTTTTTGAATAGAGGAAGCGTCACAATGCATAGTCAGAATAGCTTCAATCCACTTTGACACATAGTCGATAGCTACAAGTATATACTTGAATATTCTAGATATTGGGAACCGTCCAATGTAATTGATTCCCCAAACGTCGAAGAGTTCGACTTCGAGAATCCTAGTTTGCGACATCTCATTCCTCCTTGAGATATTTCCAGTACATTGCTAGCGATCACACTATCGCACATAAGTATTCACATCCTTAAATATAGTCAACCAATAGTAACCAGTTGTAATATTTTCGTGGTTGTTTTCTGAATTCCACCATGTCCTCCATATGTGGAGTCGTGACGTTCCTCTATGATCCTGTAAGCTTCTTACTTTGGTACACATCTCCTAAACTGCCCATCAGAACATCTCTTGAAAAGCAAAGGATCATGCCAATAGAAGTGTTTGAGTTCATTGAAAAACTTCTTCTTCCCTTGATAATTCATCTCCTGTGAAATGTATCCCTTTTCGAAAGCTTGCTGATGTGCTAGGAATTTTCTATATCGGCATACTAGGGTGGCTTCGTGTTGAAGACTGCAAGAAGTGAGACATCAAGGAAATTCTCGTTAATTGGCATAGAGTAGTCTTCTAGGGGTTCGATCAACCTTGTTAGATAATTTGCAACAAGGTTTTCAGCTCCCTTTTTACTTTGATCTCTTGGTTGAATTCTTGCATCAGCAAAACCAATCTTATTAGTTAGGGGTTGGCGTCCTTTTACATTAGGTGTTTCATAGCCTCATGATCCATGTAAATAACTACTTTCGATCCTACCAGATACTGCCTGAACTTGTCAATCGCATAAATGATTGCTAACATATCCTTTCCAATCATTGTATAATTATGCTGTGTAGGATCCAAAATTTGACTCGCATAATATATTACAATGTTGCCTTTGTCCTTCTTCTGTCTGAGGACAGCTCCTATGGCATGATCGCTGGCGTCACACATGATTTTGAAAGGTAGAGTCCAATCAGGTGATTGCAAGGAGCTGAGGTAAGTGCTTTCTTGGTCTTGTTGAATGCTTCAAAACAATGTTTATGGAAGTTAAACTTAACATCCTTATGTAGTAAATATGTCAATGGTTTGGCTATTTTGGAGAAATCTCTTATAAATCTTCTATAGAAGCATGCATTCCCTAGGAAGCTTCTTATTCCTTTCACATTGATATGCGGTGACAGCTTCTCAATTACATCGATCTTGGCTTGGTCTACTTCAATATATTTCTCAGAGACTATGTGCCCAAGCACAACTCCTTAAGTTACCATGAAGTGGCATTTCTCACAATTCAGCACCATATTTACCTCTTTACACCTCTATAAAACCTTCTCAGATTGCGTAGACAATTATCAATTGATGACCCATATACTGAAAAGTCATCCATGAAAACCTCCATTATATCTTCAATGAATTTTGAGAAAATGGACATTATGCACCTCTGAAAAGTGGCTGGTGCGTTGCATAAACCAAATGGCATTCTTCTATATTCATAGGTTCCGTATGAGCATGTGAAGGTTGTCTTTTCTTGATCGGCAGGGTGTATGGGAATTTGCAAGAAACCTGAATATCCATCTAAATAGCAGAAATACTTGTGTCTAGCCAGGCGCTCAAGCATCTAATCAATAAATGGTAATGGGAAGTGGTCCTTTCTCATCGCCTTGTTCAACAACACACATCCTCCATCTGGTAGTAACTCAGCTAGGGATGAGTTCTCCTTTCTCGTTCTCGATAACACTTGTGCCTCCCTTTTTTGGGACTACTTGTATTAGGCTCACCCATTTGCTATCAAAATAGGATAGATGAGTCTAACATTCAGCAGTTTCAGGACCTCCTTCTTGAAAAATTCATTTAGGTTTGGGTTCAACCTTCTTTGTGCCTTGACTGTCAAGTTGTGATCATCTTCAAGGGGAATCTTGTGCATACACGGTGATGAACTAATTCCCTTGATGTCATCGATTAATAACCAATGGCTTATCAGTGGATTCTGATTACTTCTAGCAGCTTGCCAAGTTGATCTTTAGATAGAGCAGAGCTAACAAATACAAGATAGGTGGAGTCTGGTCCAAGTAACTCATACTTCAACATAGGTGGAAGCAATTTTATTTTGAGTTTAGGTGCTGATTTGGTTTCAATAGAGTCATCTAGTGCTTCTTTCGATTGACTTAGCAGGGTTGTGATAGCCCATTCCAATGGGCGTGATTGATTAATTTTCTTCACAATATGTTTCTAAATTTTATGATTCTACAAATGCATGTTGATCAGCTACAACTTTAGACTATTTAGTGTCTTCATTGTCATTTGTCATTTAGGTCTTGTTCATACTTTTTATAAGGGCTACTGTTAATACTTCCTGTATTACTTCTTTAGTAATATCGTAATATTCATAGAACAAATCTCCAGTTGGATTTTTCATTATCTTGGCTAAGTTGAATTCTATTTTATCATCCCCAATGATGGTTCCAACAGTGGCTACGAAGGGTCTTCCAAGGATTATAGGGGTGCTTGAGTCTTCAGGCATGTCCAGGACTACAAAATCAACATGGATAAAGAATTTTCCAACTCAAATAGGTACATCTTCAATAATTCCCCTAGGATGTTTCACTGATATGTTAACCAATTGAAGTTTCATATTCATGGACTTGGGCTCTCCAGCATTGTGTTTATCACACATGGAGGAAGGTATGACACTCACACTAGCTCCAAGATCACAAAGTGCCTTTCTAATTTGTAGGTGTCCAATCTTGCAAGGAATAGAGAAGCTACCAAGATCTTTCAATTTGGGTGGTAATTTGTTTAGGACCACTGCACTAGCATTCCCGGTTAGAAACACATTTTCTTTGTTATCCAACCTCCTTTTTTTTGGACAGAATGTCTTTTAAGAATTTTGCATAGGAGGACATATGTTGGATTGCTTCTACAAAAGGTATACTGATCTATAGTTTCTTCAATATTTCTATGAATCTGCCAAACTATTGTTCTTCTTGCGCTTTGAGCATCCTTTGAGGGAAAGGTAGAACTTTGTGCAAGGGTAGATGGTAATCAACTGGTTGTTCAGTTCAGGTTGGGATTTGATTTTGCTCTATAGGTTCAGGTTGTTTCTCTTTCTCACATGGATCTTGGGTGTTCTGTTCTTATGGCTTCTCTAATGTTTGATCTAAATCTGCAGCTGGTTGTCTTGGTGGTAAGTTCTTCCCACTTCTTAATGACATAGCTTGAACTTGTTCCCCAAGGTTTGGTTCTGGTTGTCCTAGCAAAGTGTGGGGTCGTGAGGCTGCAACATTTGCTTGTAAGGTTATATGATTTTCTAACAGTTTGTTATGATTGGCTAGTTGCTCAATCCCGGTATTCATATGCTCTTGTTGCTTAATTATTTGATATATCAGTTCCTCCAATTTTCTCTGTGAAGATTCAAAATTTGGGCCAGGTAGCATGAGTGGTTGTTGTTAAGGTGGTCTTAACAAAATTTTGAGATGCCAAGCATGGTTGTGATTTGGAATATTTTGATTATGGTTATTTCTGTAGGAACAATATGGGTGATTTCTATTTTCAATAGTATATTTCTCAAAAGGGAGTTTGAGGTGAAATTTCAATAGGCATTGAGTTGATCATATTGGGGATCTTGTTGAAATAGGTTACACATTTCAGTGGGATGTCCTGAGTTTCTACAGATATCACAACTTTGCTCAGGGGCTGCATCATGTTGACTTGGGATGTAAGGTTTAGTTTTCCCAAGACTTTCTGAATGGCTCCTTCAACATTTGATGATAAGCTTTCTCCATCATATGATCTCTTCTTTGTGGGTTTCCTTGATCTTTTATGTCTCAAATAATGGTGGTTCTTTGCCAACTTCTCTATGATATTGTATGCTTCATCTATATCAGTTGTTGCAAAGACTTCTCTTGTTGCATTGTCCAATGCAATTGCAGTCGGGTAGTTAAATCCTGAATGGAAGTGATCTAATAGCTGCCATCTCTCATATCCATTACGTGGACATGATGCAACTAAATTCTGGAATCTTTGCTAGGCTTCATACAAGTTTTTCATTTTTAATTGGCTGAAGTTATATATCTCATCTCTAATATGTATAATATTGCTTGGAGGCATAACTCAGCTAAGAAGTTTTTCACTAACGTGCCCCGATTTACTACTTCTTCAGATTTTAAACTCTTCAGCCACAATTTGGCTTTCCCTCTCAATGAGAAAGGAAAAAGTTCCATGTAGATAGCATTGATAGGTATATTGTTAAATTAGAGAGTTCGCATATCTCCTTAAAGTTATCCAAATGTATGGCTGGATCTTTAGTGGCTGTCCCCAAAATTGGTCTTGATGAATCATAGTCACAAGGGTAGGTTGTAATTGGAAATTAGCATTGGTCATAGGTTGAACTCTTGGTGCTCCAACTCTATTGGTCATAAGTGAGTATGTAGGCATCTGGAACCTTGAGCTGCAAACTCTCTTTCCATAGTGATTTGGTTCTCTTGAATTTCAGATGTTTCAGGTGTGTCAAAAATGACTTGAATAATTGGTCTTTCAGCTTCTGTTATATCAGGTTTGTACTCAAGTTGCGATGTGACTGGTGTGCGAGGTTCGGACTTTAGATTTGTTGTCTAAAATAACTCAAAAATTGACAACTCAACAAACCTTAATTGCAAATAAAAAATTAGTCTTTGCTGCTTTCTCCTTCTTTTGAATTCTTTCTCAGGTTTTGAGTAGTAGTAGGCTTCTTTGATAGCTCAAGATCTTGGCATGCACTGCATCAAAAGTCAAGGAAGAACAAAAGAGGAAAAGAAAACAAGGGTTGAAGTTGTTAGAAAAAAATATTCATAGGTTAGGAATGGTTAGTGACTATATAAACAATGGAAATGTTAATATTCAGAACTCGAATGAAAATTTCCTAAGAATTGTCTATTGCCTCCCCGACAACAGCGTCAAAATCTTGATGTGGTGTGTCTAAGATTAGTCAGAATCAGGTTCAGATACAAATATTCAAGTAAAGTTGTGACAGTATATGTGCAAAATAGTGATAATAATAGACAATCAGTTTTAAAAATCCTAGAACAAAACTACGAATGCTATAAGTATACAGCTGATCGTGTGTAGTACTTAGGGTATCGAATCCATAGGGAGGAAAAAGCAATTATCAGGAATTAATCACTCAAGACTAGCGAAAGATGAGGATAACTATCTAAAATAAACTAAAAATGCCGATTAACTAATTTTTAGGATTTTCGAATGATTGCATAAATGAACTATGATAATGAAATCTAACAGATCACGACTATGCAACACGAATACAACAGGGATGTGAAGGAACTCTAGAGTTGGCAGGCTTTGAGGATGTCGGATTGGATTATCGTTTCGATGTAAGGTTGGTATACTAAATCAGGTTTCGGTGAAGAGAAGGATGTAGTGCATGTTGGCTATTACATGAAGTGCCTGTTGCATGATATAGGTCGATATTTACATACTCTAATTGGGGGGTTTCCATCTCTCCTATTTTTAGATCCATGTAGGTGATGATGCATAACAGATTTTGGCGATGTTTTGCTCATGGCGCCTTAATATGCTCAAGATCGTGTCTAGGTTTAGGGGTTCTTGCTTAAGACATTATTGTTATGTCTAATGAACTCATTTATCATATTTTGAGTCGAATGATCCTAAGACTCTCAAGTATATTATGGGACTTATTTTTTGTTATGGATTTATGCCCACATATGACAAGATGTTAGATGATGATATATGATTTTATATATGTTTATGCTGCAATGATTTATCATTATTACTATATGTTTATTTTGTGATGTTATGTTTAAGTTATATGTCAAGGATGTACGTTGTTTTCATATAATGGATCCCTATGACTTTTAAACCCCCAATGTAACCCCGTCGAAAGCCCACACAGGCGAAGCCCATGTGTGTTGCATTTTGGGAGCATTACAATATCGACATGCCCACTTCTGATTACCGCCTCGTCCAGAGCTGCTTTGGCCCGTCGCAGACCATGAACAGGATCATGATCTACAACCAGGGCTGTCACATATGCGCCTCCATGCTCCATATCACCAAGGACCTACATGAGGGGTTCTGAACCAGCTGCCAATGGACCACCTGCCAATGGTCATCGCCACCAACATTGAGGGGTTCCTCCTGCACCTTCGAGCTGTTTGGCATCACGGACTGAAACGAGATCTTTTGGGTGTCCCACCTGGGAAATTGGCCATCATGGAGGCGGCCTAGGCAAAGTTATGGGCGTCTCTGTAAGTGTTTCAGGAATATGAGAACATGATGAGCACTACCATCCTCTTCAGTATGGATCAGGTGAGGAAGCAGTCCGGGGTTGAAGGGCTAGTGACCACTAGGCATGGGCTGGAGTGGGGCATCTGCTTCGACTTTCACCCAGGTTTCAACATCGAAACGATCGTGCTTTGCAGTGTTCCCATATAGGCATGCCTTATTCATATGTTTGCTTACTATGTACGCTTGGATCCATTTCCTTCCATACACGTGAAGCTAAACATGATTAAACGCCCATGTCTTGTTCGTTTTATTACTATTTTTAGCGTCTTTTCTTTTTAGTTTAATATTAAAATCTTAGCATTATTATTTATATTATTGTAAAAGTCTGATATTTGGACTTTCTCATCTCTCAATACTACCACAATACATACATTAATAGTTTATTGCCAGTGACTAGTTAGGATTAGTCGCATATGCTCAAGCAAATATAAAAAAAACACAATTTGGATACACTGAGGTACATACTCTAAATATCACCTAAATTGATACTTTATTACAATTCAACGTTGAACATAAGATATTATGTGATAACATAATAGAATAAAAGTTCATAGTAATATGCAACAACAATAAGAGCATCATGACCACACACACCACCAACCAGTCTAACAAGTAAGTAAGGAAGGTCCTCTCACATAAACTTTTGAAAACTTTTGTTTAATATATAATAATGATCATAGATTATTCATATACGAATAAAGACAACACTTACTTGAATTAAGTAAACTAAAATCAAAGTAATAATAAAATGATATGTATCTAGATAGATCAATAGAAGAAAATCATTAACTAATGGGTAGTTGTTGGGCATTAAGCCCATGAAAGACCCAAATAGGTTTAAGCTAAATTAAATCTAATTAACTTAGATGTTGAGATAGATTATAAGAGAAACATAAGATAAACATAATTTCTCTCATCTTCTTAAAAGGAGATACTAAGATATACTAAAAGAGAAAAAAAAGTTTTCTCTCTTAGTGTTTATAGTCATTGGATGCTATTGAAAAGAAAAGATTGATCTTTCTTGGTGGTGAAAATATGAGAGAAGAAGAGAAGGCTTTTCTTAGAAATAATGAGGTTCTTCTCGAAGCGAAAGAATTAAGAAAAAAGTTAGATTGAGAGAATATCTAAAGATTTCTTGTTACTGTGATTAGACAATTTTGTAAAGGATATCTACAAACTTATTCACATTCGATTATTATTTCGAGTTTGGACAAAAATCTAAAAGGTATTAAAATTCATTCTTGATATATAAAAATTACTCTTTGATTGCCCCATGGTTTTTTTACCTTCTTATTGAAGGGTTTTTTTACCTAAAATTTTATTATGATTTTTGTGCACGACATTGTCTTGGATTATTTAATTCATATATAGAAACAGAGAGAATTTCCAACAAGTGGTATAAGAGCGAGGTTGATTATGGTGTTATTTTTTGGGCGAATTAAATGAAGAAAAAATATTTTAGCCGGATGATCAATGTGACATTGAATAATTATTCAATTTGAAAAGTAATGATGTAGCTTTGTCACGATCCCAGTTCAAACCTTGGTTTGATCTGTAAGTCGCGACCTGTTATGGTCGATCAAATACAATATTGTAGAAGCGTGTCATAATTCATTTTATCTTTCACATGGGTATTATCACAAATGGAACCATAACACATGCAATAAATAAATATATATGTATATATATATATATTGATCTCAGAGCAAATTAATATTATTTCATATTTATACATTATACAATATTTTTTTTAACATATAACATTCTTATACAAATGCTAAACATCACGAGGAGATATATATCCTCACAAAATGACCAAAAAAGAGACATAAGTCTCATCTATACCTCGTCAAAAAGTGCTTCAATCCCTATAGAGGATCACAAGCACGGCCACAACACTGGTCTATTGATATGAAAAATATTAAAAATCACATTATGAGCAAACCACAACTCAGTAAGTAGAAAACTCATAGTCTATGCATAATCATCTATTTATTCCAAGGAAAACAATATAAATATTTTCATATATCATAAAATAGAATGAAACATATATCATCATCAATATCACATGTTCATAGCATATGATATCATATGTCATGCACTTGTGCAATTATTTATACAATATGTCATATCACCAATTGGTCAGAGATATCATATCATCCCTTAGGGTATTATATCATCCCTGCCAAAAAAATATATTACCCTTTAATATATCATATCATCCCTTTCGGAGAATTTCATATCATCCCTGTAGAAGACAAATCATCTCAGTGGAGGCAATGCAAATGCATGATCTTTTCACATATCCATATCATCATAGTACATATAACATATGATCACATAATTAGCAATTCATTCATTTGGTAAGTTAATATATAACTTGTCCAAAAGCAATTGGAATAGATATAGAAGTACAATTGTATCAACATTGATTTCATTTCATGGACTTCAGAACATCAATTTAGTATCAGTTTTGCATTTAAGCAGATTGAGTGAAATCAGTTATAAAATTCATAACAATTAAGAACATAACATATTAAAATAATACAATTTTTTATCAAAAGCTAGACTCTTAGAAGTTTATTCCAGATAAATATATTCTTCTAATTTGTTCTCGAATGATCATAAAAATTCAACTAGTTAATTGTTCTATTCCATTTCTATGTTCTGACAGATTGAATGGTATTGAATATAAAATTTATAACTCATGAAATACATACGATAATTAAACCATTTAAATTTAAATGAATATGCTTCCAGAGGATGAACTCATATGAATATCAAATTGTAATCTTTTCTAGGGTGATCACAGTAAATTTAGAGATTTACCTATGTTCTATTTCATCTCAGAATCCTGACAAACTGTGTGATGTACAATGTAAAAATTATAGATTCCACTTTACATAGACTATGATTCTAATTTCAATTTATATGAAAATAGACTTCCATTAGTGTGACACATAAAAAGACACTTGTTCTGTGAATACTATTTATTGTAGAATTTACACTTAAGACAAACTATTTCAAAAAATAATAAGAGTGTGTCCTAATCATTTAGTCATAACTTCTAATATAGAATTTTGATTAATTCAATTCCAAAGCCTAGGGAAAGTAGACTTAAAGAGGATATAATAGAATGAGTTTTATAATTTTTAGAAAAGTTAAAGATAACAAATCATTTTTAGAAAGCTTCAGCCTTAGATTTCGCTCCATCTAGAATGTGTTCTTCACATAGATAAGTTGACTTTGTTGTGTTCCTTAATTATTAGAGATTGATGGTACCTATGGGTGACTCATAACCAGAAAACCCTTGGTTTAACTGAAATTTGTAGGGTAATGCATAGAAAATGAGTTAACCACTTATCTTATTGCAAAAACCCTAGAATTTCCTCTTAGCTTGATGTTGAACTAAAGTAAATGGCTTGATCTTTTCCTATATTTATTTTATTTATTCAGTTACTTAAGAAATTACATGTAAATAAGAAAAATACCCCCATTTGGATTCAAATAAAATATTTATAAAAATAAATTTAAAAAAAATCAAAATCTAAATTTTGGCCCGAAGAACAAAATCTACAGTCTTACAATTTTTTTCGTTTTTGTCCTTTCATTTTACCCAACTAAACCTCTTTCTAAAATTTATTAGAAATAATATTTAGTAAACTTTAACATATAGGAACAATTATCGCGACTTTAATTTTCCAAATTCTAAACCTTTTAAAAATCATATTTTCATGCCTTAGTCAAATTTCACTAATTTTCAACATATGAAAACTAAAATTAGAATACACACTTTAACACATATATCATAGTAGATATTAACCATATAAATACACAATTAACATTTATAATCTCATATGAATTATATCATGGATATCACAAGAATGTTCTCTACTCCAAGTATTTGTTTGATCTTGTTGAATTATGAAATAATATGCCAACAAAAAAATATGCTAATAGTTGGAAAAAGAGGCACAAAAAAATTATTGGAGTGATTAGACAATAAATTGATATGACTGTTTTTCATCATGTTTCTCAAGAGACAAATGCACAAGTTATATGGAAGAAATTGTAAAGCTTATAGGAAAGAAAATGCTGCCTAGAATAAAGCTTTTGTGATAACAAAAATTGATGAACTTAAAATTTTGATCCTAAAATTTAGTTAATCAATTAAAAATAATAAAAATAACTCTTGATGATGAGATGCAATGATTAATGCTCCTAAGTTCCTTATTAGAATCATAGAAACCTTGGAGGTAGCACTTAACAATTCAGCTTCTAATGGTGTTATATCATTTTCATGATTAAAAATTATATGTTCAATTAAGAAACAAGAATGAAGAGCATGTGAACAGATGCTGCATAGGCTCTTGTAAAAAAAAAAAGAATGAGAGACAAAAGTAGAGGTCATAAGGGTCATGGTGATAGATCACAATCAAGAGAAAGATCTTTCTATTATTATTGTGGTAAGAAAGGTCATATTTAATGAAATTTCACATACTAGAAGAAGAAACAAAATGTGAAGAAAAAAAGACGAAGACAACCATAGTACTGTTGTAGTGACATCAGATGATTATTTTGTACTTATTTCAGATGAAAATGAAGAGTAAAATTTCACACACTCTTCGATTGAGTGAGTAGTCGATTCAAGTGCTTCACATCATGTGAATCCTTTAGAAGAATGCTTCACCTTGTACAATACTAACAAATTTGGCACAATGAAGATGGATAATAAGACTGAGTCTAAAATTGCACAAATTGGAGATATATGTACACTACAAGAAAAAGTAAATTTTGAGATAGAAATTTAGCGACAAAATAATTCATCGATATATCTTCACTATTAGCATCAAGTCTAAGGCAATTTAACAATGGGCAATATTTTGACGTTTATGTTTTTCTTTTGCTATGATTAGCAACGGTTTGACAAAGGAACTAGCTGTAGAAGACATGTTGTCGCCAATTGACCACGATAGCGACTGAATTAGGAACGACTCATTTTGTCGCTAATGTTTGTAATATTTTTTGGAAGAAACTTGATTACCAGAGATGAATTAGTGATAAAATTCTTTCGTTGCTAACTTCAATACTCTAATTCTCCCCTCCTTCCCTATTTTCTTCTTTTCACTCTACTTCATCTCCCCTATTTAATCGCTGACTATCGACACCAACTTCCTGACCGAAAGTCGCTCTTCCCCTAGTGAGTCCTTTTCTCCTCCTCTTCCCCGCCCGCCCAATTTGTAATTTTTTGGCGAAAAGAAGATAATGGTTTGATAGGTAAAATCCAACAACAAAAGAAAGCCATCAAATATATTAGCCACACAAGTAATAAAAGTGGTGAAAAGAGATTATTGTTCCCATGAGGACTAATGAGATAAAATTTATTAAAATCCAAAGTAATAGAGAAAAATCCAAGTTGTAGTGAATTCAATTTTTATCAAAATAAGAAAAGATATAACTAACAAATGCATTGAGATAAGATAAGATCATATCAAGTTGAGTGACTGAGGACTTTGTTTCACCACTAAGTTGGATTGGAACTATATTGTGCACAAATTGTTTTGATGATGGACCAAGTTTTGCCTAAGTTGTGACTTCCTAAACATGTGCAATCATCTATCTTAAATTCAAATTATCGAAATGTTTAATCAAATCCATCAAAAAATAGTCTTAATCTAAGATGCATGAACGGTGCAAATCTTAAACTACTAGTTGCTTAATCAAGTCCAGCTTAACAAACCATATAATCTAGACTCTCAGTTGAGTAATAAAGATTCTGACATTAAATGTCTTGACTTATTTTCAAAGATATTTTTTTCCATGTACTTGAATAGATGAGAACTAATTACACTAAGAAGTCAATAATTAGTTTCACAATCATCACATATAAAATAACATTAACGAAAAGCATTCTTGTCTAAAAGAAACAATTCATCAAGGAAATTCACCCTAAGATAAGGTTCAACAAATTCCCTAATAAAAACTACTTCGTAATAGAAAAATTACACAACGAAGAACAAGGGAAATAACTCATCTCAATGAAAAAAAAAAGGAATAAAAGTCTAACTTCAGCAATATCAATAGTGCGACCATCTCCTGAATGCACTGAACTTCTGTCGTTCTTCGTGATCTCACAGAAGTTTCCTCAGCGTTCAGCACCAGTAGCAACAAGAAAATAAGACTTGGAAGAGAATGAGAGAGAGAAAGAGAGAGAGCATTTATGAGGGTGTCCACGACTTTATTTAAGAGTTGATAGGAATTCAAATTTTTTGGAATTTAATTCTATCTCAAACTCCTTTTTAGGATGAAAAAAAATCTTATCTGGAGATTGGATTAGGAATTGGATAAGGTTTTTTGGAAAAACAGGTTCAAATAAACTTCTGCGAAGTTTAGTTTCGTGACCATGATTAGTGGGCTTCATGGTCGTGATTAAAATCATGTCTTCAAGTGTTCAATGTTTTAGGACCCATAAATTGAAATTCACGATCGTGACCGTAACCACATCTTCAACTGATAAGATTTCCATTGCCCATGAATTGGATTTCATGGTTGTGACACATAGGAGTTTTGACCCCCTCATTACCATGAAATAACATTTATGGCCCGTGATTCACTGAATTCATGGTCGTGACATGCTCTTCACGACCCGCTTGCAAAAATTATAATCTTCAATAATGCCCTTTTTTCTCACCGACATGATGTTGCCCGTCGGTGCCATGATGAATTGTGAAGTTTCTTCTTCAACTCGTGCTCACGATCGTGATGTTTCCCACCACAATCATGATGCTGAATTTCCCAATAAATAACTTCAGAAATTGGTTTTCGTTCATTTTGCACTATCTCTCTGCTCTTTTACTCTTTATCTTATAAAAAAAATCTTTAGATACCGACTTAATAGAATTAAAATAAAAATCTAATTAAAATGATGCATGTCATGAACAAATTAGTCAAAAATTAACTAAATATATCATGCAAAATATGTTAAAATCTACACGCGCCATGGTAATGTTCATGAAGATTTTAAGGATAAAATTGATGAATTTTTAATATTCATAGAAGAAGAACGAGATGCAGCTCTTCTTTTAGTCGCATTCGTTGTCGATGTGCGAGTCGTAAAAATAAAAAAAAACTAAAACTATAGGTACTTTGTCAAGATGGATATATATCGAAAGGACTTTTGTGTGGATTACTTGAATTAGACGTTGTACGAACAAAATTATTGAAGAGATGAAAGTTCAAGTATTCAAGCCAATGTGTTGTTTCTTCGACAAATCACTATATTAATATGGTGCTAGATGCAGAAGTTAGTGCTAAGTTTTATCGAAACCATGAAGAAAGAGAAGAAAGTCATAATGCATCAACTTTAAAATTTTATAATATTCTTAAAGATGTAGCCGAGCCTCTTTGGAATGGTTGCAAACCACAAAGTTTATTATATTCTACTTCATAGTTGATGGATTTGAAGTTCGAATATAGTTTAAGTGAGAAGTGCTTTGACAAAATAAATTTTATTTTAAAAAGTATGTTGTCACCCTCTGAAAAACTTCTAAAAATTTATCACAAATACAAGAGATAATGAGTGAACTTTTCCTAGAGTATAAAAGATTGATGATTGTCTCAATCATTGCATGTGGAGAGCATAGAAAATTAACAAGTTATTATTTATGTGGCAAGTCTCAGTTCAAACCATAGAAAAATTCTAATAGTAATTAGAGGGATGCTCCTATTGCGATGTTCAAATATTTTTCAATCGTTCCAAGATTGCAACACTTGTTTCTATCCAAGAATGCCCCACAATTTAAGCAATGGCATATAGAGTGGTTGTGAAGCGATCCATCTGCATGATTTATATTCCAATGAACCATTTGTTCTAGCTGATCAAACCCAACAAGTTTACTATACAGAGTATCATTTAGCTAAAAAGAGCGTTGACGAATGACGGACAACGTACAATGTAAATTACAAATTGTTCATTGCGGAAAAGATGAGCGTTGAAGGTATTATATTTAATGAAACACCATATGCTGTTTACTATCAAAATGATCAATCCACATGAGTAACAAATGTAGACGTCAATGATGTAATAGCTTATTGTTTGGATAAGTTGATCCTATCGAAGAAGTTAATATTAACGAGATACATCATCCTCTAGAAATGGAAGATGAGAAATTTATTAATCAAAATTATACTACTGATGATTAGATTGATGAGACTAATGAAGAAATATATGAGTCACTTTCAAGTTGTTGATTACATAAGCTATTCCCTAACAAATGCTTATATTATTCATTACTATAAAAAACTAACAAACTAACATGTTATAAATAATAATTTCTATATTCTTTTATAGGTTATCGCTCCTCATGATCGTGGGAGAGCTCGTGGGAGCAGCATGGGTCGTGGCATACCTCTTGATGAGGATGAGTCGATGATTGGTCTTGATAGTAATATTCTATAACTTCATACAATGATTTACTTCATTCTTATTGCTCTTTGTTAACTAAAAAATATATATTATTGTTTATTTCAAACAACATTCATATTGGATCTTCATCATTCCAACAAAATTCTTACAATGTAATACCATATATCGGGATTACGATAGATGACAAAAATAATCCATGAGTTGATAATTATTGATTTATTAAAATGCACTATTTTTATAATGAATGAATATAAAATGACTTGCATTCATCACTTTAGATTTGCTTTCATCTTGGGATGCATTCATCGTGATATTAGCGAGTTCACTCGATTGGGGCTTCTAGTAGGTTGTACTCATTGGAAGGACATTTCGTTGCCTCATTAGGTTGAAATGTACAATATATCTACGATAATATTATTGTATTTTCCTTTTTAATTTATTTACAAACTAATGTCAAATATATTTTTTCAGGCCAAGTATAAATTGGAGGAAGAAATTTTAAATGTTATAATAATAAGGTATTTAATACTATAGCTTCTATTCGACTTAGAGGAGTGTTATTCAAGTAATGGACAAGCCTGATCCAAAATTTCAAAGTAGATGTCAATTTTTCCAACACTTATCGTTTTGCATACAGGAGGTCACCGAATATCAGGAGAAGATGACAACCGGCTAATATACTACCTAAGCGGGTGCAGTGGCCATTGTAGAGATTCCATTGTCCAATTATATTGTCTAACATGTGATTGTTGTAGGAGTTGTCCAATGGTGGCAATATTGGCATTCATAAGGTGTACCAAGAAGTTTACACGGATAAGAAGATCAAACAATTCATCTCGGAGGAAGCCAAAAGAGTTGCGATACATTTTTGTAACACTAATTTCAAATAATTCTCTTCAAGTTTTCAGTATGCAAATTAATTATTTTTTCATTGGCAGGAGTCGCATGATTTGATGATGTTGGAGAAGTACGTGAATAACGTTGAAGAATATCACAAAGAATACTGAGAATATAAAATGGCTTAGTGATTGTTTTTTCGATACTTAGTAATAATTTATGATGACTTACCAATGGTTTAGAAGCAATCTTAGCGACAAGTTAACAATTTCCTAGCGACGGATTACCGACAATCTATCATCATTTTATAAAAATGACAATTTAGCGACAACTTTATGTCGGGAAAGTGATGTATTACGAATAACTTAGTGATGATGCCAAACAATCGCTAATGTGACCATTAACTAACAATGATTTCTTTTTGTTGCTAATCTGTCGATAATTTAATCACGATAATTTAGCGACGAGTGAGCGACAAATATTTCTCTAGCTAAAGCGTATTATTCTTGTAGTGATATATGAACAAATATTGGTTGTAAGTTGATTGCGAAGGATGTGAGACATGTACCTAATTTGCGTCTCAACTAAATTTTTCCTCGACTTTTGGATTAAGAAGGTTACTAGAGTTATATGAGTGACAAAATTGAAATTTGATAATCTGATCCAACTTATTGTTAAAGGATATTTTCAGATATCTTCTACAAGACTCACGTGAATTTGAGTGGACAATTAGTTAATGCAATAGAAGAAGAAGTTTCATTATATTTGTGCAATATATGATTAAAATGCATGAGTGAGAAAGGATCACAAGTTCTAGTCAGGAATTTTCACATTAGTCTTTTCGAAGCTAAAAATCTAAATATTTATGATGATTGTGTATTTGGTAAGAAATGTAGAGTGTTTTTTGTGTCGAGTTCCAAAAAAAATATTTGATTTGGTGCATTTTGATGTGTGTCATCATATTGAGGTTAACAAATATTTTGTTATCTTTATTGATGTTGCTTCAAGAAAACTATGAATTTATTTAATGAACATAAAAAATCAGGTAAATCAATTTTTTTAACATTTTCATGTCATGGTGAAAGAGAGATGGAAAATATATTGAAATGTCTTCGCACATATAATGGTGATGAATATACATCTTGAATGTTCATGAATTATTGCTCAAAATATAGTGTTATATATGAGAAGAAAGTTCATGTAAATCCATTGCATAATGGTGTTGCTGTAAAAATGAACACAACCATTAATGTAAATCCATTGCATAAATTATAGCATTATATATGAGAAGTCATTTTGGAGGAAAGTTGCGAATACTGCGGGCTACCTGATCAATAGATCCCCATCAATTTCTTTGATAGTGTGGACTAGTAGAAAGTGTTTATTATCCTCACTTAAAGGTTTTTGGATGCATAGCATTTGCACATGAATCAAAGGAACAATGACACCAAATGAATGATAAGGGTTAAGAGTATATATTTCTATGGTTTGGAGAGGAAGAAAATCATTAGCAGTTGAAACATGGTGTTTTATGAATTTGAAACCTTGATGAACTTCAATATATCAGAAAGACAAAGTAGTAATAATGTACATGTTGAACTTGGGAGGATTGAGCCAACGGTGGATGCAGACGTAGATAATATTGAGCATGGGGAGCAAGTGACTAAACTTCACATACCTACAAGAGGGTATTGTTCTTCTTATAAATATCCAAGTTTTGAATATTGTAGGATCTGGAATGGCACCAAGAGGGGGG
>LTAE01008818.1:3303-19794 GCA_001647135.1 Pontederia paniculata | reverse complement strand
TTGTAATCCCAAGAGTCTTGGGAAGTAACTTCGCTAACTTTACCAGTGTGGGTGTATTGAGCGAAAGTCGTAGTTCCCCTTGTGTGAAGGGCCCAAGAGCTCTTGAGATAAATCTGTAAGAGGTTGTCTCCTTGTCCTCGTGCAAGAAAGGAGAAGTTGTAAGGGAGCCTTCGCCCTTGAAGAAGGAAATAGTGATCTCTGGAGATCTCATGGGAGAAGATCGGAGCGGGGACGTAGGCCAGGAGTTCGGCCAAACCTCGTCAACAAACTTGGTGTTTGTTAGTGCTGTTTGTTTTCTCTCTACTCTCTTCTCTCTGTTTATTTTATATTTGCATATGCAAGCTTCCGCTAAGATAACTCATATAGATTAAGCAGAAGAGAGTAAGAATTTTTAATACACCAATTCACGCCCCCCCCTCTTGGTGCCATCCATATCCTACAGTAATTATTTTCATTTACAAGAGGCATACGGTTTGATTATGGCGGAGAAGTACGGGGATAACGCGGACTCAATCCTTGACGTCTACGAGGGGGTATGGAAAGAACTTGCAGGACTTACTAAGGAGGGTCAACTTCGTGGGTTAGAAAGATTGAGTTCACAACAAGTGAGTGTTGCTTCTGTCGTTGGTCCTTCGTGTAGTTCGGTCGCCGAACCTTCCCCTGCGACTATGGTTGGGATGAAGGACCTTGTGGTAGAGGTGGTAGATGAGAGAATTACGCCACTTTTGTTGGAGGTCCTCAGTTTGATTCGTGGTCATTTTGCTCCTCGCACTCCTGTGTCCGATGATTAGATTATGTTGTGTTTGACATAGTATTAGAAACTTATGTTGTGATACTTCTAACATGTGTTGTCAACTTAGTTTCTGTGATGAGTACTTAGAAACTTATGTTATGTTATTTTGAATTTTATTACTTTTAATGACATCTTTATTATCTTTTGCATGAATGAGTATATTTATTTGATATGATGATACCATGTTGTATATAAGGATTTTTCTAAAAATTGATATAGCCTATGTTGTTTTGACAATTAGCAACAAAATAGTGATAGATCAGCGACAAAATATCGATAGGGTTGACGATAAGTTAGCGACAATGTTAGCGACAAAATAGCGACAACCTAACAACACTTTGACAAATGTTTTTTTTTTAAAAAAAAATAATGATGGGATAATGATAGATTGATGATGATGTAACTACGACTTAGCGACAGGTTTAGCGACAAAACTATTTGTTGCTAATAGCGACTTTGTTTTTGCGACAGTTTGTTGTCGTTGCCGATTTGTCGCTAATTTATCACTAATTATTACAACGACAAACTAGCAACAGATATTTCTGTCGCTAATGGTCATTATTCTTGTAGTGTGCGGAAAAATGGGACATCTTATATCAACGTGCTATAAACTACATGGTTATCCTACTGAACGTGATGCCAAACGCAACAATAAAACAAGAAGAATGGACGTCCAACCTATCACGAGGGACACATTGCGATCGTGGCTTCTCTTGCTGAATCACGCCAACCACTACTCCTCACTAGTGATGAGTTGCAATAGTTGTATGCTTTTCTTGGGTCATCTCATGCCACTGAAGAAACTTAGTAGGTGAATTTTATTCTTGTTTATCAGCACTTACACATTGGGTTCTTGGCACAAGAGCATCAATTCATATAACTAATCATTTGGATTATCTTGTTGACATCAAAGAGATCAAAGTTCATTGGACTGTGCACATGCCTAATGGCCTTGTACATCATGCTTTCAAAGTTGGATGTGTTCTTCATAGAAGCAATATAAAAAAATGTTTTATAAATTCCTCATTTTCATTGCAACTTAATTTCAGTTGGAAATTGAGTAGAGATTTACGTTGTTGTGTGACATTTTTCTATAATGTGCGCCTCATACAAGACTAGCCTCCGAGAAGGCCATTAGAACAGGTGAGTTCTATGATGGGATTTATCACTACATCGTGGTTTATGTTTCTCGGATGTTGTTGCTACTACTAGTAATAACAAATCTACATTGTGGCACATGCGTATAGGACACCCATCTTATCAAAATTTTTCTTTGATTCTGAACATTTCCAATTTAGTTTCTCCTACTCCATGTGATGTGTGTTATCGGGCAAAGCAAACTCGAAATTCTTTTCCTACCAGCTCAAACATTGCTAATAGTAATTTTGATTTAATTCACATGAATATTTGGGGACCTTATCATCTTTCTTCATTATCTAGTGCTCGTTATTTCTTAACTATTGTTGATGATCATAATCATAGCACATGGGTGTATCTTATGCTTGAAATATAAGAAACTTACATTTTTTACATCCTTTTATAATATGATCCTTATGCAATTTGGATGTAGGATCAAAGTTCGTCGTAGTGGCAATGACAACGAGTTTAACTTTAGATCTATGTGCATGTTTTATTCTCAACATGGCATTGTTCAACAAACTAATTGTGTCGATACCCCACAACAAAATGAACATGTTGAACATAACATCATCACATTTTGAATATAGCTTGTGCTCTTCTTTTTTCAGGTTCATTACCTATTCACTTTTGGGGTGAATGTGTTTTAATTGATGCTTACATTATCGATTATACACCTTCATCTATTCTTACTAATAAAACTCCCTTTGAATTACTTTTCAAAAATAACCTACATATGATATATTACACGTATTTGGATGTTATGTTATGTTCATAAGACTTCTCAAGACAAATTTCCCCCTCATGCTCGTAAATGCATGTTCATAGGATATTCTCATGCTAAGAAAGGTTGATGTGTTTTATGATCTCATTCACCATGTGTTGTTACTTCTCATACTACCTCATTTGACATTCATAAGTCTAAATCCCATCCTTGTGTAACAGAACCTACTAGTTCTATGCATGCCATAAAAGATACTACTGTTGTCTCAGAAAAGTGGACAGTGGGAGTTCTACTCCTATTCGGCCTCAATGGGAAAGCAAGAGACTAGCAAAAATTCAAGATTTTATTTGCAATTTTATGGGCTCCTTCCCATCATCTAGCTCATCTCTCTCCAATACCCTTTTCTAGTAAGGTCCATCAACTTGAGAATTTTGTCACCTATGATCATTTATCTCAATCTCATAAAGCTTTTTTAGTTGCTTTGAATGTTGACATTGAACTCAAGTTCTACTCAGATACTGCTACTGACCCTAAGTGGCATAAGGCTTTGACAAAGGAAATTGATGCTCTCCAACAAAATAAGACTTGCGACTTACTACGCTTCCACCCAATAAGAAAGCCATTGGTTGCAAGTGGATTTATAAAATTAAACTCCACGCTGATGGTTTAATCGAGCGCTCTAAGGTATGACTTGTTGTTAAGGGATATACTTAATTAAAGGCAAGATTTTCATGAGACATTTGTGCAAGTGGATAAGCTCATCATGGTTCCATGTATTCTCATTGTTGCTCTCACCAAAGGGTGGTCTCTTCATCAAATGGATGTCGATAATGCCTTCTGAGATGGTGAACTCTATGAAGAAGTCTACATTCAGCTTCCGCCTAGTTTCTTTGCTTCGCGTCACAATGTTGTTTGTCGACTCTGTAAATCTTTATATAGTCTTCGTCAAGCATCTTGAAATTGGTACTACAAGATTTTTGAAGGCTTGAAAGCATATGGCTTTGTTCAGTCCCTAGTTGACTATTCTTATTTTACCTATTTTAAACATGGCATTTTTCTCGTCCTTCTCATTTATGTGGATGACTTGATCCTTGCGGGGAAATCTAATTCTCAGTGTACAACCCCTCAAAATGTATTTTAATTCTCATTTTCATATCAAGGACGTGGAGCCCTTAAAGTATTTTTAGGATTAAGGTGGCTACAAAAGGTTCCAGTTTATTTTTATGCGAACGAAAATATGCATTTGACATTTTATCTAAATGTGGCATGATGGGGGTCAAGTGAAGTTCTTTTCCTAATGATCAAAATCTTAAGCTTGCTTCCACATCTAGTGAACTGTTTTTTGATCCTGGAAAATATCATCGACTAGTTGGTCGACTTGTTTATCTCACAATTACTCATCTAGGGTTGAATTATCATGTTCACATTTTATCTCAGTTTGTTCACGATCCACATCAATGTCATTTGGATTCTTTATTCTAAGTCCTTCCGCATATAAAAGGATCTCTTGGCCAAGGCATTTTATTGTCGTTTTCTTCATTCCAACTTACAACTTATTGTGATTCATATTGGGCTACTTGTCCAATTACTCGATTTTTTATCTTTGGGTACATGGTTTTTCTTGGTGAATCTCTTCTTTCTTGGAAAACTAAGAAACAAAGTATTTGTCTTTGATCTTTAGTAGAAGTTGAATATCATTCCATGGTTGTCGTCATATGTGAACTTCTTTGGCCATGGGCCCTTCTCTCCTCTTTCGGTGTGAAATTTACTTCTCCAAAGTGTCCATTACGTGATGATTAAGTTGCACTAAACCTATTTTTCATGAGCGTATGAAGCATATTAAAATTGGTTGTCATTTTCTTCATCATCATTTTAATACTCATGTTATAATTCCCGCTCATATTTCTACCAAATTACAGCTAGCAAACATTTTGACAAAGACACTTGATGAGATTGTTTTCATTTCCTTTTAAACAAGTTGGTTATTCATAACATCCATACTCCAACTTGAGGATCCTCCGAGTTTGTTGGTAACAATCTATCGTTCATTTATTGTTGTAACGCTTCCCATATCTTGCTTGACCAGCCATGTAACAAATTAAAGTGCTCTACAGATCCTCTGAGACTATTGATAATAGTGTAACGTTCATTTATTGTTGTAACATCATCTAATTTAATATGGTATCAAAATTAAAGGTTCTGAATTCAAATCTCGATGTTGCTCGAATTAAAAATTAATTTTATCCCTTAATTGTTCACATATTAAATTGTGAGATAAAATAAAGTTGTTGACGACCCATACACGAGGGAGTGTTGGAAAAAGGCTGAACAGATATTTGCAGAATTTTCCTCTTTCCCTTAACACAAATTTAAATTGGGTGATGACAATAATAAATATAATTAAATAAGACTAGAGACACACAAGATTTGTGTGGAAAACCTCTCAAGGTAAGAGGGGAAAACAACGGAGCGAGCAATAAATCTTCCGTTATAAAAAAGTAGAATATAAAATTTCTTCTTTGATCTCAACAAAGGAATACAAAAATAAAAATCTCAAAAATTAATCTTGGATCTTGCAGAATAATCTTTTCGAATAACATAATATGTGTCAGAAGGATCTCATTGGAATATCAGAGATTGATGAGAAAACTATAAAAAATGTGTGCCTGAAGTTTTGTTGAAAAAGGATCAAAACTCGTCTCTGAATGAAATCCCTAAATAATCTTTTCTTTCTCTTTGATTTTTCCTCTCTTCTTCCTTAGAGGCTTCACGCAGCGGCAGCGGCTCAGAATCTCTCACGTGTCACGGCTTGGTTTATTTCCTTGGATCCAATCATTTCCTTCTTATAATCATCATCTTGATGTGTTTGAGTTAGACTCAAACACTTTTGTTCTATTTTATCTCCTTACAGGGCCAACATATTAATAAAGTCCAACAAACTCCCCCTTCTTAATTATGCGGAGGGCTCCAACAAACATACATGCTCCCTATAGAACTCAATCTTCTCTCGCGGTAGAGGTTCAGTCATCATATCTAATACATTCTTATTAGTATGGATATTATAAAGGTAGAATATCTTCTTTCCGGTCTCATCACGAATTCAATGATAATGAACATAAATATGCTTGGACTTGGAATGAAAACTAGAATACTTACTCAGATGTATACCACTTTGATTATCATAGTGAACATGATACTCCTCCCAAATCAAGCCTAAGTCTCACAAAAATTGTTTCATCAGCAGAATTTTCTTGCATGCTTTAGTAGATGTGATATACTTTGTCTCAGTCGTTGATAGTACAACACACTTCTGTAACTTGAACTTCCATGAGATTGTTGCTCCTGCAAATGTCATCAAGTAACTATAAGTAGACTTCCTATTATCTACATCATCAGCCATGTCAGCATCAATATAACCCTCCAGTACTATATCTACGCCACCAAAACATAAACACGTTTTAGAAAGTGCCTCGAATATATCTGAGAATCCACTTGATTGCATCCCAATGCTCTTTACCAAGATTTGATAGGAATCGACTGACGACACCAACTGCATATGTTATGTCTAGCCTTGTGCTAACCATTGCATACATTAGGCTGCCAACTGCAGATGCATATGGTACATTCTTCATTTTTGTTTCTTTAGCATTCTCTGTAGGACAGTATCTAGAACACAACTTGAAATGACTTGCAAGTGGCAACGAAAATGCTTTTGCATTCTTCATCTTGAATCTCTTCAAGATTTTCTCAATATACTTCTCTTAGGATAACCATAATTTGTGTGCCCCTCTAACACGAGTATCCTCATGTCAAAGATGTGATTTACTGCTCCTAAGTCTGTCATGGAAAAACATTGACTCAACTCTTATTTCAGTTTGTTAATCTTGTTATTATGACGACCTACAATAAGCATGTCATCAACATATAGCAACAAAATGATAAATTCATCATGTGAAAAATACTTCACGAAGACACAATGATATGTATTTGTCTTATTGTGTCTTTGCTTCATCATGAATAACTCAAACTTCATGTACCATCGACGAGGTGCCTGTTTGAGTCTGTATAAACTTTTCTGAAATTCACATACCAAATGTTCCTTGTCTTTCACCTGGAACTCTTCTGGTTGCTCATGTAATTTTTTTCTTCCAAGTCACCATGGAGAAAAGCTATCTTGACATCAAGCTACTCAACTTTCAAATTCTTGTTGCCAACTAATTCAAGAACTACATGAATTGATGATATCTTAATCATTGGTGAGAATATCTCATCAAAGTCGACTTCTTTCTTTTAATTGAATCTCTTGAAAACTAATCTTGCTTTGTATTTTGAGTGTGGATTATTTTATTAACTTTTTAGTCAAAATACTCATTTGTTCTTGAGTGCTCTTTTGCCTTTAGCAAGCTTCATCATTTTATATATGTCATTCTCATGCAGAGATTGTATCTCCTCCTATATGACTTTCATTCACTTGATTTTCTACTCATGTGATAAGACTTTTTCGTAACATTCTGGTTCTCCTCCTTCAGTTAATAACACGTATTCAGTGGGGGGTACCGCTTTGATTCTTGTCTTTCTCTTGTTGATCTTCTCACTTGAGGCTCTAGCTCTGGTGCATCTTGCTCAATAGGTTGCTCGACATCATCATTAACTTGACTATCCGAAGGTGCATTTGAATCATCTGAATCATTATCACTCCTATTATCATCTTGATCTGCTTCGGAAATTATGTCATCTTCTATTGGTGTTTCAATTGAACTCGACTCAGCTAGATAATCTTTAAAGAAAGTTTGATATTTATCTTTTGATAGATCTTCAATTGTCTGGTATTTTTGGAACACTACATCTCTGCTTGTGATAATTTTTCTATCTTTTAACTTTTCTGCTTGTGATCCCACAATCTATAGCTAAATTTTTCATCTCCACAACCAAGGAAGGTATACTCTTTTGTCTTATTGTCAATTTTTTATCTCTGATCTTTTGGAATGTGAACAAAAGCTCTATAATCAAATACTCTAAGATATTTGTATGAAGCATTCTTCCTATTCAAACTTTTAGTGGTATAAAACCATATAGAGGGAAAATGGTTGATTAGACCAACCGCAATAATTAATTCTTCACTCCAAAAATTCTTCCATAACTTAACATGTAGAAGCATACATCTAACATGTTTCTCAATTGTTTTGTTCATTCTCTCAGTCATGACATTTTACCGAGTAGTCTTAGGAACTATCTTCTCAAGTTTGATATCGAAGGTGTTGCAGTACTCTTCAAACAGACCCTTGCATTCGTCATCATTGTCTGCGCGAACATACATGAGCTTTTTGGCGATTTCTCTCTCAACTTTGACATTAAATTTCTTGAATTCGGTCAACGTCAAATCTTTGTGCGCTATAAAAATAGCTCAAGCCATTCTAGAATGGTCATCAATAAATATAATAGAATAAAAAAAATCACCTAGAGTTTTACCCTTCATATAACAAATGTCAGTATGTACCAAATCAAGTATATGCGAACTTCTAGATGAAGAAGTTCTATTAAATGAAATTCTAATCTTCTTACTAGCTAATCAATGCACACATATATTAAGAAATGTGTCTTTTATACCTGAAAGCATATTTTGTCGAATCAATATCTAAAGTCCTTTCTCGCCAATGTGATCAAGTCTTTTGTGCCACAACTCTGATATGAGATATCTCTTCAGAGACATTTACTTCACCAATGCAGTGTTATGTTTCTTTGTCCTCTTGTCATAAATAGTGAATATCTCTTGAGTTAATAATTAATATACACTTCTTTAGATATAAATTAAGATTTTCGTGCACAATAGCCAAGTTAATATACACTTGTTTGGATATAAATTAAGATTATAAATTTAATTTACTTGATAATTTAATTAAATTATAAAAAACTATATATTTTAACCTATGTTATGTAACATTAAATTACTTTATGGCTTCACGTTATAATTAAAATCTTTTGTGGTATATTTTAAAAAATTAACTACTTAATAACTTAAAATTATAAAAGAATGACAATTGAAAATAAAAAGAATTCTTGTTCTCGATCGAGAAGGGACTTGGGTTCTGGGTACAAACTGAAAACCCGAGTGATTGACTAGAATTACACTTCCTATACCCTTGTTCTAGTCGAGCTAATCCCTCGACAGTTCCGTAGTCTTTGTTCTGAAATGGATGTTGCTTTTGGCCTCCATGCTCAAATCCAAGTATTACAATTCCTCAATGACCCTAAGTAGGCAGCTGGTTTACATAAAATTATGAAATTTAAATAAAATAAAATGAGGCCTTTCGGGCTTTCAGTCTGTAATTCTTGTGGCATTCTGTGTCCATACAATTTTATGTTTATCCGGGAGATATAGACAGCGCAATTTTGCTTCGACTCAATCATTTTCTTGTTCAAGCGAAGTCTGCGCAGATCTCTCCATTTCAACAACAACAAACTTGGAGGCTCACTAGGCTCATTGTTTCATACTTCTGTCTTCCACTGATTATTTCTGCACTTTGTACAGCAGTAGGAATGTAGTCATGCTGCAACTTGAGGTGCTTCTTCACTTTGAGCTCCAAAAATTCTTTGAAGGAATCTATCAATGATAGATAAGAATTCTTCTGCCCTTTCTTCATGGGGTAAGTGTCCACAGTTTTTTATCAACTCAAAGTTGGAATTAGGAATGGCTTTTGAAAGGCGTTCGGCATTCCATGAAGGAACAAGGCGATCAGTATCCCCAGTAATGATCAGCACTGGCATAGATGAAAAATAATGCATTAGCTGTAAGCATGAGATGTTATAGTCGTGTATAGATTCACATAACAAGTGTGATGAGAGGTAGCTTTAACATGGAAATTGGAATTTTTACCTTAAAATCAAATCAGGCAAAGAACACATGACAAATGTACAGCAAATTCAAAGCAGACTATTGCTTGGAATCACATTGGTCTAGGTACTGCAACAACTAAGAGAATCCACAAGGTTTATATCAATGATATTTTCCCTAAATACTTGGACAGATCATACATTTGACCATAAATTTATACTACTAACATTGGATAAGGTTAATAATTAAGGTTCTTCACCGACAAAGATAACTCATGAGGTTTAAATCAATGGCATTTTCCTTGACCATAAATTTATCATTAGCTATTGGATAATCTTAATGATTAAGGTTTAAGGTTCCTGATCTTTTGTTGACTTAAGATGGAATATAAATCATTCTCAAACCTGACACAATTAAGTAACAGGCAGAGGATAAATGATAAATGTTACAAAAATTTAGAAAATAAAGAAATATCTATACAGATGTTTATGGAAGCATACATAACAACTCTCTTATATGCACTCTTGTGGTTCAACTTTACCTTCTGTTGAATTCTGAATGACTGGAACGGTCAGTAACAAACAACTTATCACAAGGGAAGAATAAAACAAAATCTAGCAACTTTACCAGGGCATGAAATCTGTGAAAGTTTTTTGGAGACCGGTGATTTAGATGCAGAATCTTTGAGGAGGGCTAAAGTGTACTCCAAGAGAGCCTTCTCCCAACCCTTTGTCTTTAGAGGCTGGAAACAAGCATAATTTCGCATGAAAATTTGTCCTTGGAATTTCACATGAAAAAGCTGCCTTTGCATAGAAGGCTGGAAGCTAACCTTTGTGTAACCTTTAAGGACATGGTCAGTGACTTGGCTTGCATCAAACCATGCATTTCGAATTCCCACTATGCCAAATTTATCAATTATCAATCTTACCTGCAAACCACCTCAAAGCAATCAGACTGAAGCAAAAATAAGAAACGTAAGATGGCAGCAAATAAGTGAATGAGAAAAACTAAGTTCTTCCGATACAATTCTGATATTAAAGTGGGGTTTTTTGAGAAATTATATAATGGCCATTGATTAAGTCAATGGTCAAAAAAGGCCTTCTCTGTTTTACCTCAAGCATCATCAACATTGTTGATGTTATTGAGGAGTGGGATGAAGAACTAAGTACCCAAATTTTCCTTCTTTAGGAGACAAGGTACCCAAAATGAATAAACAATATAAAGTCAGATAATATTCTATAGTTGGGAAATAGCAAAGACAAACCAGAAAGTTTGTAAGCCAATAAACAGATAATATACTAAACGGAAACTATTATTAAACTTCAAAATAGTTTGCTGATTCAGGCACACCATTCGATAAAATAGAAATTTGACTAATTAAAGATCCCAGCGGAGTACATTGTTTAATAAGGTTTATTTGCGTTGAACATAGTTGTAAGATTCATACCCCTTTATCCAAAATTGCAATCTTTATATCAACAGATTTTTCTTGTGGTGGTACATCCGTACATGAATATATCATTCCCCTCCAAAAAAGGTGCTAATCATGCCAACATAACACAAATAGAAAGACTTTTATTTGGGTCTATGGGTAGAACCCCACTGGTGTCCAGGCTACTAGCACCCGACTAATTCAGTGTTCGGACGGGCACGGCAAAGGTAAATCCTGACCAAATTGGAGACTCCGGAGCTCGAACTCGAGCTACTAGCTCCCGGTCCCTCAACCCGGGGCATAGACTCGCTAATCATCTTGCCAACCAACTTGGTTAAAGACTTTGATATCATAACCACTACTAAATAGCTTGTTAGTTTCCTTTAAAAAAATAGGCTTTTTAGGTGAAAAAAATAGGCTTGTTATTGGGAAATAACACATGTTTACTTGTTGGATGAGCACAGAGGAGGGAAAAGGATAAACAGTACCTCAAACTAATATAACAAACTCATAGATGTAATATGGCTATATGTGTTTCTTGACTCATTAGCACACTACAGCACACTAAAGCCAATCATCCTTCAACAGGAATAGTTAACAATTATAATGCCAAACTATCCATCTACCAAATATTAAAAACTTAAATCCATTAATGAATAAAATTACCAGCATTATGGCAATCGGAGATCTCAAGAATGCAGATACCGCTTTAGCATAAAGGGATGCAACCACGTTTCTTATCCCTTGCAACATCCTCAAAGCCAAACCCACCAGATTCATATAAAGGTTTATAATGTTCTTCCACACTCTCACAAATGGATTCTGTTTTGAATTGATATCCTCCCTATCACTGTTTTTATTTCTGTCATCTTCCTTTGCTCTTTTCTGCAAAGCAAAAGGTGCAACTATAGCTGGTGCAACCAGAATCAGTGCAGCAATCTTCTCTGGAGCTTCAAAGTAAGTTTCAACTGCGACAAGGCAACCAGCGGAGTGCCTGAGATCCCAATCTCCTTTAAATTTTCCTTTCTTTCAGTTTTGAATACATGCAAATGCAACTATCAAAGGATAAAAGAAAAGGTCTGGGAAATAGAAGATTGTGGCATACCCCATCAGAATGGCTTTCTCAACGCCTAACAAGTTGATGAATGATAGTGTTGCAAAAACGGAGAAGGCCATGGAATAAGGATTCAACGGTCTCGCATCTCCACTGCCAGCCCCAGGCTCCTCAAAGTAACTCGCCCTCGATGTAAGCCCAAAGGCAGGCCTATCAAAGGCTAGGACCTTTGATCGAACCATCTGTGCAAGAGGCTTCATCACTCTGTGCCAAGAGAAAACCGAGGCCCCAAAACCATGCAAAAGAATCATGGGTAGTCCAATTCGTCCAACTTCACCACGGGCATCCAGTGAAGATGGCACCTTGGCCTCCACTTCGTCAGCTTCATGGTGGCAAATCTTGTGGTGTATGTGAACCCCATTAAGCTCACAGAAGAAGCTATCCGCTTCAGCCAATTCCTTCGGTTCTACGAGCTCGTCCTGATCCACACCTGCAACGCTCCTCCGGCGCTTTGTCTGTTTGCTTTCCGCATCGCCCACGAGCTGTTCTGCAAAATTCTCGCCCAAAAACCATCCATTCCAACCAGAAGATCCAACATTTAAGCGCCAAATGGAAGCAAGATGCAACTTTAAGCAAGAATAGGGAACAAGGTGCCAATTTAGGGTAACAATTCCAACTTTTAAGTACAGAAAAGTAGGAAGTTTTACCAGGATAGTCTGCGGCGGAGCCGCTCACAGACGCCGCCTTTGGGACGAAATACTCGACTCCACTTCGGCGGTGGCACGTCAAAGGGAGGGACGTGTGCGTAAGTTTGGCGGGAAGACGGCGCACCCTTCCGGAGGGAAAGCTCAATGGTCGGAGCGCTGCCGGACGAGAAGATAAGCGGAAGGTAAAGGAGCGTATGGAGGACATCTCCGAAGGTTTTGCGGAAAGGAGAGATGAGAAAGAAAGTAGAGAATTAACACGAGACTTAAAACCCAAAAAGGTGTCGGAGAAGGCCCATTGGATGTTACCTTTCACTTAAAAGGAAGAATTGGTTTTCTTTTTCTATGACCAATGAGATGGAAGTAAAAAATCTCATCAATGTTATATGAAAATTCTCATATGCAATCAAAGTTTGATAATTTAACGCTCGAGTCCAAGTCAAAAATAAATAAAAAATAATGAAAGGTCGCACAACACTATCTCGTCCGATTCGATCGCCACCAGTGTTGCTACTGAGAGAGAATTAATAGGCATATTCAATTTGCAATTTTAATCTCATCACAAACGGTTAAACTCCTTGTATAAACTTTTAAATCACAAAATTATTTTTCTAAATATAATTATTTTCTCTGCAAACTTTTGCTCTCCATATTTTATTTTATCTCTCTTGCTAAAGATGTAAAATCTTGATCTTGTCATCTTAATTTTAACTTTTTTTTCTGAATTCTTATCCATAAATCATAACATGTGAAACTAAAAGAGATCATCAACAAGAGAAACATTATGAAATGTGAAGAGTGAATGAATAGTCAAAAGTATATTCTTATGTGGATCTCTTTTAGATATGAAATTTGTTCGTAGATATTGCATGCTAGAATTTTGGTTTTGATCTGTTATTATTTAGATATGAAATTTGTCTATAGACATTGTGACGATGTTTTGGTGTTATTACACATTGTATCGAGTACTTGATTAGAACATTAGATATTATCATTTAGATAAAGTTTCAATGAAGTTTTCTATGCAAAAAAATGAAGTTATTGTGCTCATGGTGGGGGCGGAAATGACTTGTGTCTTAACTAAGATGGTTCGTGTTGGTGATGAGGAAGCTCACTTTGTCCAGGCCCTGAATGCGGCTATTATGTCTATTCTTGATCATATGACATGCTAGGGACATGTAATACTCAAGTCCATCTCAAGGCCCAGTGCGGGTTGTGATAGACTTGAATAGAGACTGTGTTGAGGCCATAGGCTTTGGACTCCTTTTGAGTTTCAGAATTAGGGTATGATTCAGTTTTAAAAATTAATTGAAAAATTTAAACTCCCATATATATACCTTAGACTATGAAATAACCTCCGCAAGGGCCATTATTTTCTCTCCTCTCGGTCGTAAGAGATCTCTCTACCTCTCCTCTCTCCTTTCTTTTTTCTCTCACCTAGTAAAAATGTAAGAACTCGATCTCTCTTCCTTATAATCTTAATTCTCACCTTTAGATTCTCATATCGAAACCATGATAGTATAAATCGAAGGATATTAAGATGACGTTGATTAAGGAGGAACAAAGGTGAGGAACTTTTAGAACATGAAGATCGAACGACCCAACGAGAAAAGTAGGTTGTTAGGCAAATCCCTTTTAAATATGATTATCTTGATATACTAAAGCATGTTAGGTTTTTGTCTCTAGATTATAACAGTTGCAATATTATATGTAGTTTTGTTTTCCTATTAAATCCTTAGTTTTTTATTTTAGTTTGGATTTAATTGCATGAAGTTTTCTATACGAAAACTTGGATTTAATCACCATAAAGTGAGAAGAGGTGGCCTTGATGATCAGACATGGCTCGTGTCTACATCGAACATGGCTCGCGTTTGTGTAGGGATTATACCATAAAATGACATCGACCGGGAACACTATTTGGGACATGGTCTGTGTCACCTTGAATGCAAAAAAAAGACAATGCATTGATATAAACATTGGATGAAAGATATTGAAATCAGAGCATTGCATAAGAAAAAAAATCAATGAATTGAAACATGATATTGGATTAAACACACTAGAATTAGAGCATTGTTAGTGCATTGCATTGTACATATTGTTTACCATGATTTCATATTGTACAAGTTTAGCTTATTTTCATGCTTTTATGATTTCATGAAGTTATATCTATTTGTTCCTTTAATATTGGACTTTATAGCTCACAAGAAATTGTACCTGGTGGCGTGGGTGACGAATAATTCTTGTTATGCATGGAGTTTGCACATGTTTATGGTCTTTAATTCGGTGTCTACTTTATTAGTTGTTATCAAGTTGTAATTGTAATATTTTATGAATTATGTCTAACCATGGTTTATTATGTTTGGAGACTTAGAAGCTTTGTATATGATTTTAGACTTTTCGCATTTATGAAAGAATTTTGTCTTAATTTTTTATACATTATTTCACATTTTTGTTGAGTAGTCAAATAAACAACCTTGTGGTCTGAGCAGAGCATAGATGTTGTAGAATTTCGAAGAAGCATTCTGCCACATGGCGGATGAGCTTCAAGGGGATTACACTGCATCACTTGAACACGATTGTGTCCCATGTTGTATCTCAACAAGTTGTCGTAACATTGATTGCATCACCCCTAAATGCAGCATGCATTTATAGACCATTTTATTTTAGAATATGACCTCGTGTCAATCAGACTGTGGCTTATACAACCTGAAACAACCCACATTCAAACACAATAGTTCATGTCAAAGGGGTTTGCTTCTTTTTTCTTGAATTTGGAATTTAATATTTAATGTTGTGTTCTTATTAATGCCATATGAAGTGTTAAGGATTAATGTTGAGAAAAGACAAGGATTTAAACAAGAAAAATTAAATAACATTAAGGTCATCATAAACACAAACTATTACGAGTCATTATATAATATTGTTATTGATGACAGGGAATTTACTCTTTAATTTCATACACAAAGACTATAATTTTTCATGAAATTATGCATCATTCATATACATTATCATGCTATCGTAAGTCTTTTACATGATTTCAATTTCCCTGAGCTCTGATCTACACTTCTCGTCCCCTATGATTATTTTCAGCAATGAATTGAGTATTTATCCTCAATTTCTTTCCACGGGATTAACAACATTTACGCTGAAGCTTTATATGGGGGTATCTGCATTGAAAGACTGGACCTGGGGGTATCCACTGCTGCAACCTGCCAAGGTTCACTAGAAGACAAAACGCATTATCTGCAGATTGTTTTATCTGTTGCTGTGGTCCTGACCAGGAATATTCCTAAGCGATTCCAGAGAATTGCCTAGACAAGTGGCATCCGGCGATTGGAGTAGAGGAGGGATATATAAAGGCAAAGAGAAAGAAGAAAGGGCATCCGTTCTGCATCCGAGAGGAGGCATCGAGTGGAGCAGCCATTAGAGAGGAAGGGAGGAAGCGGAGCTGAGGAAGGAAGCAGAAGATTTGGGAGTATCATCGAGTTTCTATGTTCTGTGATTTCTTCTTGTATTGGTTCCGATGATGAACTCTTGTTTGGTGATTTTTGTAATATGTTTAATGGCTCTTAGAGGCTAAACGATTAGGTCTGGACATGGGATGACCTGAGATCTCCTACTTGCTACATGAACTTATCTTCTAATGCATTCTAGTGTTTATTCGACTTTCCAATCTTCTCTTATTATGTGCTTCATACTTGTTGATCTTTTATATTATGAACTGTAGTTGTTGAGTCCAAAGAGGTTGGGATCCGAAAGGCTTAATCCATTTGGGAATATTTAGTTGTACTTCTACTATTGGTGTTTTGAACAAA
>LTAE01008817.1:0-16979 GCA_001647135.1 Pontederia paniculata | reverse complement strand
TTTAGCCTCTAAGAGCCATTACATACATCAAAACTAAGATAATACAAGAGTTCATCATTGGAGATTAATACAAGTAAGAATCACAAAACATAAACCAATGATACTCCCTCAAAAACTCTGCCTGAAAACCCTTTTTCTTCAGCTCCGGTTCTTCTCTTCCTTTAGCAATGGCGGCGGCTCCTCCCACCTCCTCTCGGATGCGGAGCGGAACCCCTTCTCCTTCCTTCTTTTTGCCTTTTATCCTTTTCCTCTCTTCCAATCATTAGATGCCACTTGTCCCTTGCATAACCTAGCCAATGTTCCCTAGAAGCTGCCAAGGAACCTTCCTCATGTGTACCAAAAAGTTGGCAAAGGAATCTGCAGAAGTTTGTTGCAGTTTTGTCTTCTAGCATTATTTGGCAGCTAGTGGCATCAGGTACCCCCAGGTCTTGTTTTCGGCGTAGGTACCCCCAGTCCAGTTTCCAGCACACGTCATTTGGCTTTGGATAAATTCCTACAGGAGAAATCAAACATTAATCATTCAAATCCTTATTCAAAAGAGTCTTTTGAGCGAAAATATGTATTTATATCGAGGGAATGTCAAATGATGCAAAAGTAGTAAAAATGTGTGCCAATATATGTAAATGATGCATGATTTCATGAAAACGTATAACTTTCGCATGTGAAAATGGTGAGTGAATTCCTTGTCGTCGGTCATTTCTCTCACCTATGCTTATTAGTATCTTCAACCATCAAAATTATTTGACGTTTCTAGATAATATATACCATAAATGATGTGTCTTTAGCAAATATCTCATCACTCAAATAAATCTTACAACCATCTTTATCGAAAACAAGTTCATAACTTGTTATTATTACATCAGAATGAAAACAAAAGTCTTGAAAATGTTCAAAACATTAAAACAGTCTATCAATTCTAGAATTCTACTAATTAAGTACAAAGGAAAAATCTAGTAGATTCAACATCTGATGATGAACCATTCGCAATGGATAGTTTGATTTGTCCTTTGTATAGTGACTTAACTCTCTACAACTCCTGCGCCATATTGCACATGTGAGATGCACAACCAGAATTTTTTAAGGAAAAATCAATCAAATTGATTTATACTAATAAGGATTTGAGCATACCTTTGCCCTTATTTGCAGGAAGTGTAACAAGGTACTCCTTGCAATTTCTTTTTCAATGTCCCTCTTTCTTATAGAAGTGACAACTCACTTCTCCTTTGAAGCTTGGTTTTTCTTTCTTGGTGACCCCACTAGTGGGCTTGAAGATTTTATCCTTCGCACCCTTGCCTCCCCTTTTACTTTTGTTTTGGGAGAACTTTTTCGTTCTAGAAGTAGAAGTAGCTAACATCGCCTTTGAGGAGCTTGAAGAACTTTTCTTAATGTCATCCTCTGCTAAGTTTAGTATATGGTGTAGCTCATATACCTCTGGTTCTTTCTTTTGCATATGATAATTCATTATGAATTGTCCATATGAAGGAGGTAATGAGGAAAGAATTAATTCAATACTTGATGCCATTCCAATAGCGACATCAAGCTTTGGCAACTCATTGATTAGATTGATCATCTGTAGTAAATGATCATTCACAGTGCTTCCTTCAAGCAATTTTGTAGATAATAATTCTCTTGAAACTCTAAATTTTTTGGCATTAGATTTTTCACCATAGTAGTCTTGTAGATTAGTGAGCATGCCAACAACATGATCAACATTTTCAAATTGCTTTTGAAGTGCACCACACATGGATGCAAGAAATAAGACATTTGACATCCTCACCTTTTTCAAGACATCTATTTTTATCCTCAATATCCTTTTTTGTGGCTTGTCATGATTTACTTTTGTTCGACATTTCTTGATCACATCAAGGTACGTATTTGAGACCTCTAAGACAAATCTTAAGGTTTCTCAACCAATCTTCAAAATTTGGTCCAGTAAATTTATGTTGATCCATAATCTTGGTGATATTTTGAGATAAAACAAACATTTTGATCTAATAAAATGAAATAACATCATGTTAAAAGTTTATCATCCTTATATAAATACCACTAAATTTTGGACTTTTGTTTAATGGTAGCTCTCACTATGTGAATTCCTATACACAAAGAAGAAAAAACTATTCTTTCTTCTCTAGTGAGAATTGAGATCCCTATAAATTATTCACTCCTAATAGGATCTAAATGAAATAATTCATAAGATAGGGGAACCATTCCTTTCCAATCTTAACCATTAAGATTCTCAATCATACTTTAGTCAACAATTTATATTCTGCACCCTAATAGGATCTTAGAATATAAGTCGTCTAAGCTGGACTCATCAATCTAATGAATATAAAATGCAAATCATATCAACCCCCGATAATATGGGCAAAGCCAATATGTTATTTCATTTCATTGCATAAAATGTTTTAAGAAAATCTCAAATTATTTCTCACAAGAACTATTCTCCAATAATATGGACCAAAATAATCGCATGTGATACATAATTCTACTAATTCCTATCGATGGAAGACTACATTTGAAGTTCACAACCTCGCCCATTTATTAGTATTTGAAGAAATTATAAGCTCAATTTTCTAAATTTAACCCATCAATCTAACAAATATGAAATGCATATCATATTAACCCCAATAATATGGACAAAATTATTATAATGTTTCATTTCATTGACATCAAATGTTTTAAGAAAATTTCAAATTACAAGACTATTCTCCAATAATATGGACAAATTAATCACATGTGATTCATTGTTCTAATAATTCCTATTGATGGAGTTCTGAGTTTCATAACCTCGCCCATTATATTCTAATCTTGACCCATCAATCTAATGAATATGGAATACAAATTATATTAACCCCCAATAATATGGGCAAAGTTAATATAATGTTTCATTTCATTTACATCAAATATTTTAAGCAATTTTCAAACTATTTCTCACAAGGACTATTCTCCAATAATATGGACAATAGTAATCACATGTGATCCATAGTTCTACTAATTCCTATTGATGGAAGATTAGATTTGAAGTTCATAACCTGAAACTGTTATAACTTATTATTTCAAAGGAATTTATTGGACTCATCTATTGATTATGCTAATTTTACACTAATCAACATATGCAATTATAAAATTAAAGCATATAAAAAATATTGATATTTTAACTTGGGAGAAATACCAATTTTATCATATGATTATTGCATGAACTATTACAATTAATAATTTTGATATGACTATTTAACACATAATAAACAAAATTTATGACACAAAATATCACAAAATAAAAAAAAACAATAATCTACTAATTATGCTAATTTTACAATAAGCATCATATGCACTTATAAAATGTAAAATTAGAGCATAACGAAAATATTGATATTAGAACTTGGGACGAATACCAATCATATGATTATTGCAAGAATTATTGCTATTAATAATTCTAATGTGACTATTTTTTCACATAACAAATTTATAATGTAAAATATTACAAAATCAAATAATAATTTTAATTATTTAAAATATTTTTTATGAAAAATTAATTTTAATTTTTTTTAAAAATATAATTATTCAAAATTTAATTTCTAATGAAATTTTAAACTATTGAAAAATCATCTAGAGATTTCAGGTAATAAAAAATAAGAAAATATATTTCAGATATTTCGAAATTAATGGATAAAAATATGAGCCAATTAATAAATTAAAAAGATAAACCTACAACAATGGCAGTTGGGCCTTAGGCCCATTCAAATTGGACCAGCAGTTTTTTTAGATTTATGCATGTTCGGTCGAAGCGAACCAGACAGTTCGGTCCAACCGAACCGTTTGCCTCCAACCGGACAGTTCGGTCCAACCGAACCATCTGCCAATCCGGTTCGGCGGCTTTGGTGCAGTCGGACTGTAGAACGCGGCGAACGCCGTGCCTCCTCACGTGTTCGCCCTGCCGGATCGCGCGTGGGGATTTCCCGCGCGCCGCGCAGCAATCACTTGCACACGAGCGGCGTTCGCTCGCGCGCCGCGCAGCAATCACTTGCGCACGAGCGGCGACGACCTGTGCGTGCACGACGACCGCCCGCGCGCTCATCGCGCGCACGCGGCGATCCCGTGCACTACGCGTGGCAATTGCTGCGCCCCCGGGACCCTATCCCGCACCTGGGCATGCGGCAATGCACGGCCTGTGCGTGCGACGCCGCACGGCTAGGGCGCGTTGCCATGCTCGTGTCCATCCATTTTTCTTCAATTTCATGCGAACAATTTACAAAAAATTTTGCCCCGTGCGGAAATCGCTTGCACACAAGCGGCGATCGCCTGTGCGCGAGCAGCGAACGCCCGCGCGCGAGCGGCAATTGTCTGCGCTTGAGCGGCTGGCATTTCAAATATTTATTTGAGGTGAGAATTTATCCAACTAGCATTCGATGTTTGAGCGAAAGTCTCTTTGACAAGAGACCATCCTGAGTCGAGCATAACTCATATAAGAATTGGTATCAGTCTAAGCAGAAAGAAATATCTTAAGATGACAAAAGAGCCCACTCAATTTTTTTCAATTTGGCAGTTCGATCTATGATTTCTCATTCATGAACGTTGATAAGATCCTTCCATTTAGCAGCTCTTCATATCTCTCCTACTGACCTTCCCCTCGATCGCCCACGGGCTCTTGCGTGGCAACGGACCGATCCCTCCTACTGACCTTCCCCGCGATCCCGCGCTGCTCATGGCCATTGTCATGCCTGCGCGTGCGGCCCTATGCATTGCCGCACGCCTTGTGTGCGGCCATTGCAACGCCTGCATGCACGGCAATGCACGACTAGCATGCGGCCTGTGCGTGTGGCGCCGCATTGCCAGCGCGCATAGCCATGCTTGTGACCATCCATGTAAACAATTTACAAAAAATTTAGATCCAAATTAATCTATATTAAATTATAATTCTAAACAGACTCTGATACTACTGTTAGCAATTAAGATCTCGCACGAATATAAGAAACTATTTTCTTTATCATAATCATGCGATCAAGGATCTATAGAAAATGATTTAACATAGAATAGTTTAGATCATACCTGAGAAGTTCGTATCCCAAAGAGATTGATAGGAATGTCGGCCATCTTGATTATCCTCAGAGGATCACAAGTGCAATCCCTCTAATGGTATCCACACCAAGACTAAGATGAACCTTGCACTCAGGGAAAGAGAACTCTTATTAGAGATTCTTGTAATTCACAAGAGCGAATTCACATATTTATAAAGAGGTTGTTGTAACCAACTCAACATCTTTCTTCCCTTTTAATGGTCATGATCAAATCATATCTTGGATCAACTTTTGACTGTCTGATTAACGATTAATCATGGCAATTAGAGTTAGGACATATTTATTTACCAACAGTCTTTCCTTATAGTTATTATTTAAACTATATAATTGAATTAAGGGTTAAATACAAGGGTTTAAAATAGATAGGTCAATATATATACTAAACAGTCATTGCATTGTATCATTTTCCTACGATTTTGTTAGGGTGGCTAGTTGAAACTACTTAGTTCTTGTTGTATGGTTTTCTTCCTCTGTGGCAACAAAAAGAATTCTCGAGCATCCTCTTTCTTTGTGAGAACTTGTTGTTGTTTGTGTACTAGCACTGACATATTGTATTGCGGCACCTCCTAAAAGTTCATGAGTGATCTCTCTCAAAGTGACCACAAAGTTACTAATGAGATTAGTGAAAGATATGCATAATAATTTATTGTCATCAGTCTATAGCATTGAAAATATATCATTAAAGCCATAGCATTCCATAAAAAGAAAGCACAACAATAAAATTAGAGTTGTAACATCTGAAAAAATAATACAATCATGAACATCATGTACACAATTGTAGGAGATTCAAAAATCAGCAATTACCTCCCCAAGGAAAAACCAATAAAATTTATTATCTGCAATAAATCTCTCTTAATTTTCCTCCCCCATTACTGCTATACTTTGGCCTTCCAAATGTAACATTTTCGTTCTCCTCCTTAGGGTTAAACACAACAAGAGAAGGGGAGCCAATAGTGGAGCAGGTGTAAAATCCTAAAAAAAATAAAAGGGGTATTTAGGTCCATTATAAAAATTCAGACCAAAAATCGAAAAAAGATTAAGTTCATTAAGGCCTCTAAGCCACTTAAGCCCAAAACCCCACCTATCCCAAACTACAAAATCCCTAAAACCTAAAATAGCCTCCATTTTTTTCCCACCACTCTCTCTCTCTTCATCTCGTCCTCTTTACCAAGAAAGCCCTCTTGTGGCTTAGGATTTTATCTCTTCTCTTCTCCTTTGTTGGAGCTCATGAAAGAAAGATTGTGAGGGATCAAAAAGAGAGCTAGAGCAAGAAGGAGATGAAGGAAAGGAACTATTAGGACAAGAGATTTGGAGGGGGAGCAAGGATCAAAGGGGGAAAGAAAAGGGTTTAGCTCTAAACCCTAAGATATGTAATAAGTGAAGCCACCTCATTCCATTTTATTGGAATGATGGCTTGATTTCCATATCTTCATCATGTATATGATAAAGGTTGTGATAGGTGATGATTTATGTGAAAGTTGTGTTTATGAGCTAAGATTTTTATGTTATGATGTTGATTAAATTAAGGGCTTTGGTGATTTAAATATTAATCTTATATGATTGAGCCTTGGAAATGATTACTCTTTAATGTTCAGCACTAAAATTTATTCTAAGGAATTTTATATGGAGTTATGATTATGTTTATGTAAGTTAAAGCTTCAAAGTGATGTCTTATTTTCTGTCCAGATTCAAAAAGGTTTATGATATGCTTCACTTCTCCAAAAATTAGGTGTGATATATGTATGAATAGATATTGAAGTATAGTTTCTGTAGAATCAAGAATTAATGCAATCCGAGGTATATATAGGGAGATATGATTGAAATACTAATCTAGTGTCAAGCTGTCCCGAATAATGACGTGTCTAAATTGTGAAATTCATCATAAATTGCACAATTGGAATTAAGGAATAAAATTTATGCAGTAGTTATTTGAGTGTGTGACCTTGTATAAGAACTGATAATTACCTAGAAATAATAAGTTTATGACGAGTTATGAGTGATTTAAAACTTGTCTGTAAAATTACTGAATATGAAATTGATGGACGAAATTATATGATTTCTTGAGAATAAGCGGTAAATAGATAAAATATGAAAATTTTATATGTAAGCCCCTTGGAAGTATACTTTAAGGGAAAATTAGTATGTCTTTAAATGAGTGTCTTTTGATTAAGTTATGAAATTTATATTGACAATGTGTCAAATCTGTCCAAGGTTGAAAATAGATGCCTTATGTTCAAATGATCAAATTGTTTTGTAATGAATATTATTTTTATTATTAAGAAGTAAAGGTAGAATATAAAGAGTTGATTGTAAAAGATTTAGATGAAAACTTTATGAGATGAATTGATGATCTTGAGAGCAAATTATTCTTATAAATAAGAAGGATTCTTATGACATATAGGATTGCATGAGGTATGAATGCGTATATGTTCATTGTTCATTCTTATATGGATTGATCATGCTATGGACCTTATGACAGATCAGATTACCATGTTATGATCATGTTGAGTCTTATGATGAGGAAATTGAGCAAGCTATGAAGATGTTATATTTTCCTAAAGGTATGATGAGTTGATGTCATAATTTCACAATGTTATGAATCATAGAATGTATGTTAAAAATTCTAAGTTGGAACCTTTGGTTAAATTGAGCATTTTTATGATTCTTTCATGTATCTAAATCCTAATGCTATGAATGAGATTAACTAAGAACCTTAAGTTATATATGTGAACCCTATGTTGGAGTCTAGACCGATTGTACCCAAATGTTATTATTTACATGTTTAAATTGGCATGTCATGACCCTTAGAACATGAGGATTAACTTAGTTGTGAACTCCCTCTGGTGTAATTGGACTTGAAGAATGAAATTGGACAAGGTTGATATGAAGTTGGATGAAGCAAGGGAGGAGAGACACCACTGTGTCTCACTACGGGCGATCCGTAGTGAGCACGAGCCCACTATGGGCAGCCCGTAGCGAAGGACATCCACCTGTAGCGGCACACACACATGACTGTAGCGCACACTTTATGATCGTAGCGCATATTTGTGGCCGTAGTGATGCCTCATGATCGTAGCGCGTTCGCTCCCTATCGCTTTCTTTTGGGAACTGAGTCGGACTATGGCCCAACCATAGTGAACACTTACGACCCGTAGCGAACCAAGGACGAACCGTAGCGCACTTTTAATGGTCCATAACAGATAATATGTAACCGTACCATACCCTATTTCAAATGTTTATTATGTTATTCTTCTTGGTTTATCATGTTTCCCTTAACCCCTATTGATTAAGCATATATTATAATTATATTCTTAGGATAAAAGCCTTGTTTGATGATTGCTATTCACCTAGACCTCGAAATGTATGTCAAACCGTAACTAAGTTAAAATATGCAAGATTGATTGCTATGTTTGGTGTGATGAAAATGATGAAAAGATGAAGCTTTGAGGAATTTAGTCTTGGCACATTAATGATGGGGGAATATGTATGGCACTTCTCGCGAAGTTATATCTTTTGCTAGAAATACTGACTGAACTTCATATGTATGGCCCTGAAGGGAGGGTCGGCCTAGCTAGCTATGTTTATGTGTTGATGTTTCCCAATGATTCTCAAAGTAAAGATAATAATTGGTCATATGATTATGTTAAAGTTGTATGTGAGTCAAAGAGAAATCAAATGGATCATATGACTAATATGTAAAGATGTAAGATGTAAAGAATGATGAGTATGCATTCATGATGCAATAATGGATCATATGATAAAGATGATGATGATGATGATGATGATGATGATGATGAGATTAAAAAAACTCAAATGTATGATAAGGTCAAGATACAAATGATGCTAAGAATGATGAATATGAACACAAGTTACCCATGTACTTATATATTTCATGTATGTAATGTTTGATGTTATGCAATGTCTCTAGTTATGCAAATGTCTTATGATTAAGAAGGTGATTCTATGGATCATATGATGACTCATGATTTAATCTTAGATTGGATTATATTGATGTTGAGTTATGTCACTCTTAATTGTTAACCCATTTATACATTGAATGCTCATATTATGCATTTGAGTTATTTTTTATGATGATAAGGAAGGCCTTTACATACAACTAATGGGAGGTGGGTCTCCTTGTATCCGAGTTCATGTAGGTATTGATGTGAATTATAAGAGGGCTCGGGTGGCGGCGCTCATGATGAATGATTGCACATAGGGAAGTATTAATGATCATTGAGTTGAGTTAGTACTCATGTTATGAAATTATTGTCCAAGTCCATGTATGGCCTATGGGCCTTTAAAGTTGTGAAGTAGAATGCATAATTTTACATTGAGGATATGTATAAAAATAATAATGGATTTATGTTAGAGCCTATTACGGATTTGGACTGGATCCTAATGATTATGATTCCGCTGTAAATGTCAGGTTAAGTTTTTAAATTTAGTATATTTCAAGTCTTATCTTGTATTTAAATCATGATGTCATAAGTAAAATCCATGTAACAATCTGAAATTTCGTTCGAGGCGCATATGTCCTCGGTCGGATTTTCGAGACGTTACACAGAGGCACATAGACATGCTAGTGGAAGGATAGAAGATCTGGAGTAAGACAAGGAGCGTGGAGAATCAATCCGTTAGTCAAAATGGTGTGTTAAATGAGACAAAACAATCATTTGAGATCCCCATTAGATAAAAATCTTTGAATTGAATCCAAGTCTTATATAATTCCTTTGTGTAATGATTAATTTGATTTATATTTGTCCACATATGATCTATTTATTTCATGCTTTAGAAGGGTAATTAATCTATACGTGTTTGTAAGATTAATTTTCATATAGGTTTCGATGTCCCTTTGTTGTCCGCTATAATAATTTACTTTACCAATTTTTGTTCGTATAGATATCTAAGTATGATCATATTTCTAGGTTTGTTTAATATTTTTGTTTTCTTTATTATCAATCAGAAAAATTCATCTCCATGTAATTATTATTGGCTGGATTAGTAACCCACAATGTGTGACTATTATTATAATGTGGCTCGCTATAGTTAAATAATGTCCTACTATGGGTTGTAGTGTAATTTAGGACTACGATTTCAATAGGGTCGCCACAATCTCAAAGGAAGGCGCTACATTAATGCACTACGGTATCAATCTTAATGCATAGATGCACAACGATTGTCAATTTGACAACTGTATAAATGCACTACAATTTAGTGACAATTGAAAAAATAGCCAAGAAAATCTGATTATTATTTATTTACTTATTATTTATTTAGTTAGTATAATTAAATTATTTGGTTATATATAGTGGATTAAGGAGATGATATTGTTCTCATTTGTTCTGAATAACTACTAACTAAATTAGTGATATTATTTTTATTGGAACTATAATATTATTCTGATTAATTATTAATTAAATTCGCGATATTATTCATATTCGAAATGCATTATTATTTCTAATGCTTTGAATAATAATACCATTATTCTAACAAGTATAATTACTTAGTAATTTGAATAATATTATAATATGTTTTCGTACTCATTTTGCATTGATACTTAAACTTTATAATCAATGTGAAAGGCCCATAAAATTTCACTTGTGATTTTTTTGATTTTACCTACAAGGAATTGAAGTTACTCCTTGTTTCTATTAGAACTTTACTTTGGTTACCGGTCCATTGTGATACTTAGTTAATCAAATCCAAAGGTAATAAACAGGTTAAAAGATAAAAGTTGGAAATCGAGGGTCATCATTGTATGTCAAATGCATTATTAACCCATTGTCTCTTTACATTAATAAACATATCGACGAAAGTGAGTGAACATCCTTCCCTTAAAGAGGGCATCCTTCGTGGCATGTTCCATTTCCATTTCTAACCATTGGCATGAGGTTGTATTGTTTACATGACATACTTTATAAAAGTGAAGAGCTCTTTTTAAAGTAGCAATATATAAAAGAAGTTTAAAACAAACTTCCAATGATTTATGTTGTTTTCCAAAGCTACAATACCGAATCATATTGAATATCATACCACATACCTCTTTTGATAATGAATGAAAATATTGATATCAAACATTGGTATCTATTGATCACTCTATGACTTATTATACCTTTGAATTGTATGAAATTGTTCATCATCGAATGTCATCACAACCACTTTGTCTAATGCTTACTTGTTCTAACATGAGATTCATTTTTTTTATTATTTGTTTATCACACATTTGGGCTTCACAACTTTGGAGAGAATTTTCTTTCCCTACATTTGGTTCCTAAAAGTAAAAGCCAGTGATAGGTGGGTTGATGGTGTCAACAGTGATGCTTGGGCGACTAGCATACAAATGGACTTAGAGATCTTTTTGTTATATGTTTTATCTTTTCATTTTGATCTTGGATTGTATGATAAGAATGGTATTATTCCATTCAATAGATTATAGGACTTATGTATTATCTTTGAACCCTTAAACTTCTTCTTTTGAGATACTTTTGTATTATTATTAAACCTGTAAACTTTTGCATTATATTATAATTTAGATCCTTTCTCCTTTCATTTAGTACATATCAGTCTTGCAATTTTATTTGGCCAATTTTGTCAATATTTTAGTCAAGTTAAGGTATTAAATAACACCTGTAGAAGTAGTCTAGTCTATGTGGATAGGAATTCTTTTGGGGGTGTTAAAAGAGCATTGAATATAAAGTATTAGAATCGACGTATTGGATGTTAATGAAAATGGTGCATTGCATTGTATAGAAGAATTATGATCATTGAGTATGTTTATGTGGGAAATGAATTATATTGTAAGACCTTACTGTATTTCATGCTTTATGTTATCATGATTTTCATATCTCTATGTTGCCTCACATATTGGGCTTTATACCTCATGGGAGAGTTGTTCCCTTGTATTTGATTATGCAAGTAATTGATTTGCATAGATGCAACAAATGATGGTATTTGCAACGACTAATGCTCATGGTGAATGAAGCTTCCACATGGTTTGGATTTTCGAGTGTTTGTCGAAAGGAACAAATGAAGGTGTTTTGGATCTTCCAAAGCATTTCCATAGTAACTTCGGCTCGATCTTTTTCTATGATTTTGAGTCATGTTTGTTGTATCCTTGTTTTAGATTTGATTGAGTTGTAAGACTATTAAACTTATGGCGAGTTATTGACTAATTCATTTGGAGACCTTCATGTATGTCATTAATAAAAGAATTCATGAAAGAGTTTTGTATTTTTTAAGTTTTTTTGTGGATTCTTTTTATTTACTTTGACTAATCAAGTAGATGAGCTCATAGTAAAAACATTGCATTTATATCGTAGCATCTCCAAAAGGAATTTTACCACATGGTAGTGTATTGTTGGGGATGCTACCATTAGTTATTAGAGCCTAAAGTCGGGACTCTCTTGATGTCTTATTGTATCTAGAGTTCTATGTGCAAAGCATCACGAGTAGTCGTAGAGCCAACCAATGTCAAATAAATGTAAGGCCTATATGTTCCTGATTTTGATTAGTATAACTAACCATGGATTGTTTTATGATATGTGAATATGTAGATGGCTTCAGGACATGTAGCAAACCATCGGGACCATGTTCCACAAGAGCAAAAAGTGGTGCAAAAATGAGGCTCAGGGCATCCAAACTACGGGAAACTAGTGAGATCAGCACGTTCATGTACCTAACAATACTATCTAGCACTTCGTGAAGTCCAACCTCCGTAATTCGGTGACATTGATGATTTCGATTAGGTCGAGCAATGGGTGGACATCTTAAAGAAATTTTTGCGGCATTGAAGATCGAAAAGTTTTGTACACCACCTATCGTCTCATCAAGAATGAAAAGGAATGATGGATGATCACCAAAATCACTAAGTTCTCCAATGAAGAAGTGATTATTTTAGGAAGTCTCAAAGAGATCTTCTAGATTCATTACTTTCCTATATATCAGTCAGCCTAAAGTAGCATGAATTATTGCGACTATAAGACAATATGACTATAACAAAATACATAAGTTCATATAGATGGAGAAGTGAAAAACACTGAAACAAGATTAAATGGAGAGAGTTGATCATTTTGTCAAAGTCTTGATCCCAGAGTTGAGGACTATGACTATCAGAAGTAACTGCAAGACCCTCAACAATGCATCTTAGTTGGATAAATGCTTGTAAAAGGATGATGTTGAATGTCAAAAATATTTGAAAGGGAAGGCCCTAGTAAAACAAGCCATGAGAATTGGCCCAGGTGGGATGAACAAAGCATCCCAACTGGTGGGATAACCATTGTGACAATCGCGAAAAGGTCCTATGCTTCGCATGACACACTACCACAATAACAATGTCATCAACCACAAGAAGATAGGGTTGTCTACACCTACTATGGATTGAACAACCTTGGTTAATGTCGAAGGAAGATTGGAGCTTGCATTCATTGTGGGAAGTATAGACATTACATTAAAAACTGCCTTGATCAGAAGAAGAAAGTCCAAAATCATTGAGGCACATGTGGTGCCAACTTAGCAATGCAAGCTAGGGCCTAAAACATGGAAGAAAACACAACTAGATATGATAGTGGTGCCCTTATAGGTATTTTCTCTATATACTGACTTGCGGCCATGATACAATTTGATTTAGGTTCTATGCACTTATCTATGTCTACTGATTGTGCTATTGAATTGAGCATGTCATTATACGACATGAGTTGTAGTATGAATATAACTACGCTAGTAGACACCCTCCATGTCGCAAAATACATATTTATGTACCATTGATAGGGAAGATGCTGACTATTCAATAGACTTAACAATTGTGGTGGATTATAGTGTCAACTTAGGTATGGACTTGTTGTTATACCACAATGAGTTATTACTATGCAAGGAGAAGAAGATAACCATGGGCACTCATCGTGGCCCACAAATAACAATGAACACTACAAGAATAACTGGGTTTAGCATAGAAAATCATGCCATTAACATACACTAATAAAACCAGCGATGGCCTAGCGACGATCTTATGAAAATAAAATACTATCAGTTAGTCGCTATTAGGAATGATAAATAACTGTCGCTATTGTTGTTGTTAAACTATCCCTGGATTGTCATTGAGTTGTCGCTAAATTGTCATTGTTTTTTTCTACTTTTTAAAAAATGAACGACCACTGACTCGTCGATGGATTGTCGTTACTCCCTCGTTAAATTGTTGATAATCTATCGCTAACTCATCTTTAAATTGTCGCTAACTTGTTACTCTCTGTCACTATGTCATTGTAAACTATCAAGCAAATTTCATTTTTTTTTTTGAAAAAGACGTCACTAGGTCATCGCTATGTCGTCGTAAAGTATTGAAGAACTTTTGTTTTTCTGGAAAAAATCATCATTGGGTCGTCGCTATGCCGTCCTAAATTATCAAACAAATTTCATTTTTTTTTTTTAAATTTCATCTTGGGCTATCATTATGTTGTCGCCAAATTGTCGCTAATTACAAAATCGATGGAAAAAATAAATTAAACTTTTACATAAAACCTTATATACAATAGATATCAGCACATCCAACATATATTTTATTCTCATCCATTCACAAAACAATAAATATGTCGAATAAAAGTACTAATAGAGCATCACATCAAAATATTACAATACTACTTTAAAAGTATCACAATACAATTTTTTAATACAACATAGTTTAATTGTCACACACAAAAAGTCTAATCGTAAGATGAAAGAGTGCGATGAGTAGATCGGTCGCACCATATCAGTGTAGGGATTTATCGAAGAATCAACACAATTGGATTGATTACTTGAACTTCCATCTTTTTAATATTCTTCACCATGCAATGTCATCCACCCAAAAACTCTTCCGATATAAATCCATCTCGACATAATATCTTAGTTTCAGTTTCTTATTCTTAAATAAGGAAAATATGTCCTATCAAAAGGTCATAATGATAAACAATGAGTTTACTTTCATTTATCATCACCTTTCCATTACTTTACTTCTTTCTTTACAATATAGTGCTTCACTATATGGCATGAACAACAAATTCATCATGATAACACAATGCTCATTATTCCATGTTCAATATGATCAAGCCAATCATGATAGCGCAATGCTCATTATTCCATGTTCAATATGATCAAGCCAATTAAGGCTAGTTAGCCCATCAATTGTTCTCGAAGGAACTCATAGTCCCTGAGGGAACTGACAATTGTTCCTGAAGGGCCCTTAGTCCCCGAGGGATCCTTAAAGGAGGTAACAATTGTTCCCTAAGGAGCCCTCAGTCCTCGAAGGAACTCTTAATCATCGAAGGAACTAATAATTGTTTTGAAGGAACCTTCAATCCCCGAAGAAACTCTTAGTCCCTAAAGGAACCCTCAATCCATGAAGGAACTAACAATCTTTCTCGAAGGAACCCAATTACCCCATGTTTGGGGTCCATTAAAAATTTGTCGGGATGCAAAACATACTCTTGATGGATGAATTCAATCACATGGATTATTCCTTTTACACTCCCTGAGACACCATTGATGTCTTGCACATTAATGATGTTCATTTGATAACGTTAACAATAATCTTTGGATTATTAATATATTTACTGGTGACATTAGAAGCATGTGAAGACATGTGAGTGTTCAGTAAGGGATCTACGACTCATATTGGAGGAATGTCCTCAGTGACCAATAAAGGATGATGCAAAGTGTGTGGCCACAACATGAAGAGAATGAGTTCTCTATCCACACCATGTCTTCATTAGTCAATTGACTAACATCGAGATAACGGATCTAATATCCCACCATGTCCTGTTCTTCTCAATTTGGACATAGAAATTGTATAAGGATTATATGCATATGAAAATCATATCAAAGGTTCATCGATTTTCAAATCATTATGGGGGCCATGATATATTGTTAGATGTCACTCTTGGTCTATAAGAGGCTACACAATAAGTTGGCAACATCAATAGATGACACTATTGATAATTGTGTAGTTGATATATTGTATATATATATCTCTTATGGCTATAGTGATATGAACCTAATACATAAAAGATGAATTTTGAATAATAGATTCAAATATTCGATGAGATATTTTGTATCTAGCACATGCCTAATCTCATCACGTTGCACGTCGGAATTGAATAAATGTTTATCCATATGAGATATGGTAAATTGAGTTAATGCAAGTGGGAGTTGTTGCTAAATAAGTATGCCCTATCTCTAATTACCATGATTAATGGTTAATCGAACGGTTCAGAGTTGATCCAAGATATGATTTGATCACGACCGTTTAAAGCGAGAAAGATGTTGAGTTGGTTACAACTACCTCTCTATAAATATGTGAAATATGTCATGAGAATTACAAGAATTTCTAATAAGAGTTCTCTCTCCCTGAGTTTTCATCTTAGTCTTGGTGTGGATACTGAAGGATCTAGATGGCACCAAGAGGGGGGAAGGGGTGAATTTGTGTATTATTTTTTTCTATTCTTTTGCTTTTAGTTAAATTAAGTTAGTTATATTATTGAAAACATACACATACAAATGTGAGCAAGTAGAAGAAGAAGAGAACAAGAGACACAAACAAACACGAAAGTTTGTTGACAAGGTTCGGTCGAACTTATGGCCTACGTCCCCACTCTGGTCTTCTCGAATTCGAGACTTACGGAGATCACTAACTTCTTCTTCAAGGGCGAAGACTCCCTTACAACTTCTCCTTTCTTTCTCGAGGACAAGGAGAAAACCTCTTACAAGTTCTCTCAGAACTCACACTCCCTTCTATCCTGGATTCGTCACTCAAATCACAAAAAGGGAACTAAGGCTTTCTTTCGTTCAATGCTCTCACTGACTATTTTGCCAAAGTTACTTCCCAGGACTCTTGGGATTACAATATATACTCTGCACTAATGACCTAATTCT
>LTAE01008816.1:0-19796 GCA_001647135.1 Pontederia paniculata | reverse complement strand
CCTTGGCCCGCGCGCCTGCGCAACATGCACAGCGCGCGGCTTGGCCGCGCGCCTGTGCCTGGCGGTTTTTTCCTTTTTTTTTTGTTAACCGAACAGTCACTCTTTTTTTAAAAAAAATAGTATACAATCGAGAAATTATACAAAATGTGTACTATATTTCTGTTTATAATAGTACAATTGACAACGAAAAAGTTTAATTTTTCATTCTTTGGTTATGGTCATATAACCGAAGGTGCAAATTAATACAATTAATTTTGCACAGCCAAAACGAAAAAAAAAACTAGAACGAGAAAAACTTTCGTGGCTCTGATACCACTATAAGTTTTAAAAGGACTTTCAGAGTTTGATATTATAAATACCTCGCAGCGGAAATATAAGTTCTTCCACGTTTTACTGTTGTCGTGTCTGTACTGTTGTCGGAGTCTTGATCACAGCAGGAAGAAGACCACTTGTTCACGATCTAGAGTATCATGGTCTGACGAAGTTTGGACAGCACCTGCACGTAATGCAACTAACCGAACTCGTTAACAATGGGCTTCCTTTTATAGAAGTCCACCGAGTCGGTTTTGAGAACCGCCGACAATCCCACTTAGCGATTACGTGCATCACCCATGCATATGCATGCATGAGTGTATGCAACTGCTCCATGCAGTTGCATTTGCTAGCAACCACATGGAGCGGTTTGGCCCACGAAGGGCGCCGTGTCCAACATCAATCATTATATATAGAATTCAAATATATGTAATATAAATCAAATGTGATTAATAAATTATTTTCTAATGAGCTTACGATGATCGATAAATGTATCATATTCCAAATATTTGTTTGTCTACCCCGAGGAAATAAAAAAGTGAAACTGTTAAACAAATAGAATTCGAAGATATGAGAATACTCGAATCTAAATGGAGTGAAACATAGGATTATTGGTAAAGTGTTATTCTAAAATAAAGGAGGACTCACATTTTTCTCTTATATATTTAATACCTACTTTTCTATTTTTATGCAAGTGGAAACTCAAATAAAATACCAAATTATAATTTGAGCTAACAAAAACAACATCAAGCAAAATAATTAAAATAATATTACCTCAAAAAATACGGTGGGTAGAAGACTAGATACAATAGAACAGTGACTTTTCATCTTCTTTTTTTTTATCTTTAACTGCCATGTTTTATTTATCCAAATGGATTATTGATATGTGCAAACTTTTTTTTAGCTGCATTTAAAGAAGTAAGAAATGTTATAATGCTAAAAATTGAAAATGTAGTGTAGGAATAAAAATAGTGTCATTAAATTGTAGGAGGGACAATAAGTGCATCATTTCAACACCTACCAAAAACAAATATTTCAATATCTTATCTGTTGGCATTAAGGATCAGCATCTGCTTTAATTGCATTAATGGATGCATTAATCGATGAATTGTCCCATTTAATTAGTTTGCTATGCTAGAATAGGATTTAATGATGGTATACCCGAGCATACTATGTACCTTATCTAATAAGTCGTTAGATCTAAAATCTACGATAGATTTTATTTAAAATTATTATTTTCTATTTATTTTTTCAACCGTAGATTTATCTAACGGCTTATTAGACAGGATACATGGTGTACCCGAGTACACCATCATTAATCCGCTAGAATAATATCTTTATATATACTTAATTCTTGTTGTAAAGGCAACAATTAATAAAGGATAAAATCTTATCGTCGTGTATTCTCTCCCCAACCTGCCATGCAGGTCCCTTCTGATCAATAAATTGAATTGCTTTTTTTTAGCCTCCTAATTTGGTATTTAAACGAGCGCATCAAAAATAAATTTTGACTAAGATGACGCTTCTAAAATTTTAACTCGAAACTATTAATTTCTTTTCCATCTTAAAATACAAACCAGTTAATTAATTATGTTTTATTTCTGACTTTTTTTATACCAATTTTGGGAGGACTCTTCCCTCGATATTTTGACCCTGTTTGGCACGTATTTAAATTAGCATCTACAACAACGTATAGTGTGTTGACTAAGTCAATACGTTAGTTAACGTGTTTGGTAAGCACAATTAATAATAGCGACAAGCGATTGGAACTCAACATTTTGAGACGCTTGACAGATCAACATCTAGAGTAGCGACAAGCTTATAAAAAATTATTTTCAGATATACCCTTAAAATATTTTAATATTAGTTAATATTTGTATGAGACACTTATTATTTTATATTACATGATCACTTTATTATTTATTATTATTTTATTAACTTATAAATGATTTGGTCAGCTATTTATTTTATTATTATTTATTAATATTAAAATATTTAAAATAAAAATGTGTTATTCAACTTATGACACATATATTAATATAATTTATTAAATAATTATTTGTACACTTTTTAGTCATTTTACATTTATTGATTTGTTCAAACTCTGCATTTGTCAAACACTTTTATTAAATTTAATAATTCATTCGCTATCGCTAATCACTAATCTCTAGTCGCTAATTGCTAATTGCTATTCGTTATTAACCGCTAGTACATTACAAAAAAGAGTTGCCTTCTCATTAATACATAATTAACTCTTCGCAAAAGATGATATCCGGAGATGACGTTATCAGCAAGCAAATGGTTCAGTCAAATAATATCAGTTTCTACCTCGATAAAAAAATATATTGTATGATCGAATAATAAAAAGAATCACAGTTAATGAAGAATTTTATTTTAATTTTCTATATTGAAATGGATTAGATTAAGATTTATCGATCTTGTGAATACTAAATTTAATTTTGAAAATAAATGTGGTTCGAAGAGACAAGTATATATAGGAACGGACTTAGGACTGGGAACTAATGGGTGTAAATGAAAAGTTATTAATTATATTGTTTTTAATAATATAAAAATAAGAAAATTTATGAATAATTTTATTTAAAGTAAACATAAAGTTAATATTTACTTATAAAAATTAGGTCTTCAACTTAATTAATCAACTAATTAAGTGAGATTGTGAGAATTTTTATATTACAAGACCCTTAAAAATTATCAACTAGATTATACATAAATAATGATGCAATTATATTTTATTTAAGAAATAATGAGAAAGACTAATAAAAGTTAATGAAGATAGAAAGGATTAAAAAAATCTAAGAAGTTTAAGATGATTTTCTTAATTTCTTTGTCAATAGAAAATATAATAATCGAATCCAGAATATGGACTTAAAGGGGAAAAATAAAGAAAGTTTCTTTTTTGTCATATTTTTTATGCTGCACTGATGAAGAATCCGTGGATGAGATGACACGTTATTTAGTTTTTATCAGATATTGTATATTAAAATATTTATGAATAAACTCTAATGGCTTGTTGGTGTTTTGAATTCTCATGAAATCTTACCACATTTACTTTCAGTTCGATTATCTATTTCTTCTTTATGAGCTTTTTAACTGAAAACAATATTGTGAACTATAACACATTTAATCTTTTATAAGCCCTATTTGAAAAATAGAATATGAGATTTTTTATATTTTGATGAATATTTTAATTTGATATATTAGTTGGTTTGGATAAATTAAAATGTAATGATGAATTATTTAATACATAAGTCCAAATAGATATTTGAATAAAATATGAAAACTGAAAGGATAAAATATACTTTTAATAAAGATAAGTTCAGTTTAATTTACAAATTTATACACTAAATTATTTCTATTATAAATTTAATAAAAAAACATAACAAAATATATTCTTACAAAATATAGTTAAATAATATAAAATTAATCTCATGAATAATTATATTAAAATATTGTATGAAATTTATTTTATTCTGTCTTTAATGACATATTTTCATAAACTTAATTTAGAAATGTAATATAATTATATTATTAAGCTAGCATAATAATTTATTAATTATTTAAAGTAGAAGTAATATTTAAAAGCAAACATGAAAAATATATAATTTAAAAAATAAGAGAAATTAAAGTGAGAGATTAGTAGATTCTAATTGTTGCCAAACGGAATTATAACTAAAACTTTAACTGCCTTGTTGAGTAAAGAAGCTAAACCACCCTAGAAGATTATCAACCTTTCGAAGGGCGGCTGGCATTACCTCTCTTATTTTGAGTTTTGAAGCATATGTTTTTCATTTCATTTCAAGACAAGCATATTGTGCGGTAATTTTTTTGGCTATAGATCCACCTCCGAATCTTCAATATCTTTTGTATCAAGACTTATTTCCCTCTTAATCTAATGGTTAATCACTTTAAAAAAACGAAGTTATAAGATTTTCTAGAAAAATTAATGAGTCAGTTTGCTAAAATTTACACAAAAACTTAGATAATAAATACTAATAAAAAAATCCTAATATTTGAGGTCAACTGATAGAGAATTTAAGTTGCACCTCTCTCTCTCTCTCCTCTCTCTCTCTCTCTCTCTCTCTCTCTCTATATATATATATATATATATTATATATATATTGTCCCCTACTCTCTCTCTCTGTATACAACACACGTGCATATATTGTCCATGGATTTTCATAAGGCGGCGGAAAGACCATGGCTATCTTCGTGCCTAGTTAGGTTTCAATGAACTGCATATCATATCATAATTAATTTCATATCGTCAATAATATTTGTAATGATCATATTACAATACTTGAGTGTGATATGTTATTAGGAAATGTTGCACTATCATTTGAGCATTGGTTCATGTGTTTTAACAAAAATAATAGTCTTTTCATTCTTTATTCATTTTACGAAGATTTATTTCATTGGGCATTTATTTTTATGCATATAAATATTCTTTTTTATGGTATATGTTTGGTACTACTCATACCCTATAATTTTGATTCACAAACCTCATATCTGGATCCATCTATATTTTTATGCATATAATGCTCGCACTTATGCATTATAGTATGTAATTCCAACCTCTCACTAGAAGTCTAGAACTAGGTTATTCATTGTTTCAGCGATGTTCTTATCAATGTGAATCTTTCTGCAACTTCAATTTCTTATAACAGAAAAAATAATAAAATTTAATTTTTAACTTGCCACCAAGTGAGTTGCAGTTTTAACTAGAAAGCTAATATAACAAATTATTCGTCATATCACCATGATACAAACTTCACCGGTAAAATGTGAAATGATTTTTCACTTACTTCCCTTTCTGTTAGAGAAAATACAAGAACAGAATTTATGCACAACTTAACTCAGATGCTAATTTTTTTTTTCCATTGTATGACAGATGCTATATTATTTGATTATGGGGAGTAACATGTAGAGCTGAGTCATCTATCTGCATCACATGGTTCTAAAGATTTTAATGGTACACCAACTTTATTTTCACTAGGGGAACAATCCATTGGTAATGCATCATTGTTACAGATCTGTTACAAATATATTGAGAAGTCATCAAATGAAGATGTCATTCAGAAGACAACGAAACTGGAACTCAACAAGAGTTATCAGATTCAACATGGGGTTTAACAGTCCTAACCATGTTACCTCAATTCCCTCCAAGCCTAGAACTTCAGCGAAAAGGATTATGCTAATGGTAGGATTATTTGCTAGAAAGCTTATGTTAACATGCAGTTCTTCCATCCAAATTCTCCAGTGGTAATCTCAAACTAGGTCAAGGAAATAACAGCTGAAAGTAATTGTGAGATTGTTCATATCGACAAGAATTAGTCTGAATTTCCAACGAAGAATTGGATCTTTTTTTCACACACGAGAATATTAGATTATTGCATCGTGGAAAAACTCTGAAGGTATAGACGAAGGGCAATACTTCTTGGCGACAAACTTGTACTGCAGAAGGTACAACCACATTAGGAATAAGACAACCTTAGTAATTTTTAAACAAGGAAAAACTTAAATCACTTTACCTTGTGCTGACTGTACTTTTCTCTGATTGCAGGTAAGCTGTTGCTAGGGCTATTACAGAAAAGGAGATGTAAAGCTTTCACACAATCACACAGATCAGAAGGTTTGTATAAAGTGTAATGACAGAGAGTGGCATTCTGCATCAGAAATTAGAGAATTCCAAGCATTAACCTTTAGCGCATATAATATGAGCAGTAACAAATGAATTTCCTTTTATTTTTTTTATCTAAAAGTCGTTCAAGTAATGAATGGAAATACCCAAGGTCTTTTTGTTGGTTGTAGTATGAACTTTGCCAAGAAAATGGCTGAAGCTGCTATCATCGATGGACAATAGGTGAGAAAATTATACTCGAGAAGGGACAGCTCAGCAACGTAATTGGCGAGGAACTCAAGATGCAACATTGGAACCTAAAAACAAAGGTCAAAACGTTCAAGGAAAAAACAACAAGAAATATTATGACATAAATCAATGATATTACCTCAGAGCTTCCTTGAGCAGCACGGATAAATCGCCTTTATGTAACCACATCAAACAAACCGAAATAAGTTACATATCAACAAAATGATCAAAAAGCAATTTTAAAAATTTGACCGTTGCTACCTCAAGAAACACTTAATAGTTGGAGCTGTCATTTCAAATTTCAGATACTTCAAAACATCAGCTTCCATTTGTAAAACCTATGATTTGATAGTCAGTTAAGGAACGAGAATAAAATGACAAGATCTTTTGGATAGGTGTCTACCTCATCCTTAAAATATGTGTTGTCCGTTATATAACAAAATTCTTCCACTTGGGGTGCACAGATTTCTTCATATTTTCTGGACACATCATAGGGAAAATAAGAATATATTTAACACTGGAAGATAATAGATCACAGTAATTGGTTTCTTACGCAGCAATAAGCATGCATGCAACACCAAGTAACTGCAATCGCTGACGACTTGTCTCATTTTCAGAAAGATAACGGTCGATGTAATTAACTGTCAGATATAGTGTGTCGGGGACAAGACGGTATTCTTCAGCAACCTGCACGAAGAAAATAATTAATAAATTAGCCAATGGAAAGAAAAAGTGTAAAATAAGATTCTGTTGTCCTTAATATACCTCTACTAGCCAATCTATTAGGATTGCACGCATGCTGGTATTTATATCCTTCTGAATTGTTTTCATGAAATCATTGCAAGGCCTCTTTTTGGTCTGTAAGCATGGAACATGGCCATCCAATCAGTAATTTTGAACAATATGTCCAAGATATGAAATGGTGAGGCTAGTATACTGATCATATCTAACTTTATCATAAGAAGAACAAACAAACAAGTTATAGAAAATGACTCCAATGGTGAATATCATTTTTTAATAAATTCTCTAGAAGCAATCAATGGGGTGAATGACAGTAAGATAAAAAAAGGAAAGCAAGAACAAAGATGAGAAGGAAATAACACCTCAGCAATGCGCAAGTGTCTGTAAATATCACAAGCAAGTGTTGTACAAAATTGTTGATCCTCATGATTTGTGTCTACATCAATCACATTATCAATTTCCATAGATGCGGGAAGATCTATATTCCATTTGGATCCTGGAAGATAGGCAATAATTTAGGAAACATGAAACATCAATATGGAGTGTTCAAAATACAAAGTTTCATATTCAAAATATCCTTGATCAGAATCAAGAGGACCCTATCCTTCTAATATAATTCATCATAAGATACCTGTAGGATCTCTATTCTCAGAGATGCGAAGATTCTCGTTTGCTCGTCTCTCCAAAGAAGCAAAGATTGAAGAGTCTCCATTATCTATGTACTCGATGTCAGGACTTTTCATGGAATCACAAGTTGACATTGTTTCATCCAATGAGACAGAGTCTTCAGAGGGACTAGGAGATTTGATGTCATTGCAAGGTGCAAGACATGTGGCAATTGTAGGCGTAGGAACACTAGGTGTCGTGAATACCACAGCATTGCTTGAAATGACATTGTTTGACTTGACAGCAGATGATGCAGTAACAGAGTTCCGAAGCGATTTACCACGGATACTAGTCAGAGACTCTTTCTTTAAACTTGAAGTTAAGCTTCCTGCAGTAGTCTTCTGGATTGATCAAAGAGGATAACACTGAATTAGGTACTATAAAAAAAATATGCAGAGAAAAATGAATAGGATATACTTTGCATTTTATATTGAAACATGAAAGCATGTCATTCTCTGAAATTGAGACAAATGTCAATGTCTAACACTGAATTTTTCAAAAGTGGTGGGCAGTTCTTAACTAATTAGTCTGCCTATACTTCTTTGAGAAATCAACTGTCTTGAGCTAAGATTTATGTCAACCAATTTACATACATGTAACTACTAAAATCCACTGTGCCCAAAAAGAATTTTACTAGGATCGATGTTCCATATCTTTGAGGCTACAAATGGGGTAGCAAGAAATCTTCTCCGCCCCATGCCAGACTTTTTAAGTATTATAGAGCTCGGATGGAAACACTGGAACTTAAAGATACAGTAAAAGCAGGATATTTGCCAAACCGTTGCAAAACACCAAATATATAAAACTTAGACAACAAGCTCAAATGGAGAACAGTATATTTTAATCATTAAATATAAAAAAATGAGGAGCCACATAGGTAATAAATTGATGAAGTGTGTCAGATTTGGCCTGCTGTTTAAACATTGTTCTTTCCTTTTTGTTGTCTTGGCCTCCTGGCTAAAACTTTTTCATTTTCAAAGAGACTACTGAACATCCAAAAATCCAAAATGTTTACCACATGGAAGTATATTATTAAAGAAATCAGATTAGATACAAGTAGTAGAATTCAAAGGACGCATCTTATTAAATCACTATATGGACACACCTTTTATTCTAATCTCCAACGTCCACATGCAACCATTTAGCATTTGCTCACCAAACTCTCAGTTGGCATTAAGTTCAAATACACACATATGCATGTCAGAGGATTAACGAGACAAGAATATGTTCTGAATGCAACACATCCATGATTTAATAGAAAATGAAGCCGCGTTATTCCACTTAAATTGACTTAAATCAACCAAGTCTGCCAATCACACAGAGGAAATAGGGGTTATAAGAGTATATTGCAATTTATACATGCAAACATAAAATATAGGAAAAGGCAGAACTCCATTCTTTTTCTCATTCAACTAGAGAACATTAAACGAAGTGAGTCCAAGCACAATTCAAGACATAAAAGTCCACCTTTCTGTCGATATCACCAAAGAAAGATATTGAAACTCCAAAATACTGCGGCTAAACCATGAAGTGCTCGAAAATATGGGACAATTAACATATTCCAAAAGCCACACATAATAAAGCTCTCACCTTTGTGGACTAGACAAATAAAAAGATCAATCACGAAACCGAAGCAAACATCCACAGATTCAACCCAAAACAGCGAAAATGGTATTCTGTTACCAAACAAAAGAAGCAAATTTGTACCCACGTTGGTTCCTTTGGCACCGATCGGGCGCGCTGGAGGGTTACGCCCGGCGGGCTTGCTCTGGTTGGTGATGTTCCCGAGGGCGACCCTCTTTTTGGCATGTTCCGCTGTGACGGCGGCAGCCGCCCCCGTCGGCGCCTTGCCTGAGACGCTCGCCACCACCGCCGCCGGCCTCTTCGCTGATCTCGACGAAGACACCGATGACCGGCGGCTCGCCCCCGACATCATCCTCAGCCGCCAAAAGATCCAAGGGCCCCCCCTTTTCCCCAATGCGAGCCGAAGCAGGAACGGAATCAACCGAGTCCACGGAATCCGCAGGAGAAGAATTTAGGGTTTGATAACAAATCTAGAAAATTTCAGGAAAATCTTTCGGACAAGAGGAGAAGAGATCGAGAGGAGTAAATAGAAGGCCGAGTTAATTTTATTATTATTACTTATATATGATTAAAATAATATATTTGAATTAATTTAATGGGAGGGAAGAGTGGCTAATTTGAATGCCGAGAGATCTGAGCCGTCAATAGGAAATCCATCACCACTTGAGTGGAGCGTTTGATTTGAAATCGAGTTCCGCGGTGTCGTCACCTTTCGGTAAGAATAAGGAGTCAGCTGAGGAGTGAGTGGGGATTTGCATGGTCGAAGGTTCAAACTTCAAACTTCAAGGTTTTAAATTGAGAGAGAGAGAGAGAGAGAGAGAGAGAGAGAGAGAGAGTAAAATGTTAAAATGGAAGATCTGGAGAGAGAGAGAGAGAGAGAGAGAGTATAGTGACAAATGTGGTAGGCAGGGGGGACAAGAGGAACAGAGAGGTTGCAGGCTTTGGATTTGGCTGTGAAGAAATTTGAATGAAGTTGGACTGTTGATGTGTGCTTAAGATTTAAGCAGCCAACCGTTTAAATTTAATATGAAGCCAAAAGTAGAACTGCATTTTAATTTTAATTGAACATTGCAGGCTTTGGATTTGGCTGTGAAGAAATTTGAATGAAATGGGTGATGGTTTCTGCTAAAATGTGATTTTTGATGTTTTGTTTGGTACTTTTTAATGAGCATGTTCAAGTTTTCTTTTCCATTTTCATCTACTGTGAAGAAGATAATTAGAATGAAAAGAAAAGTTCAAAATTCAAACTTAAATTTTTTTTTATATACGATGTTTAATGTCTTTTTTTTTAATGAACTGATAAAATGAGTTCCATTCCAAAACTTTCTTTCCAATTCGATCAAGGTTATTCTCATTTATCAAGCTTCCATTCTTATATAAGGTCAATTCATTTGGTGCCACATGTCGAGTTTGTTATAAAATAATTAAAGTTAAAGTTACTTATCAAAATGAGCTATTTAATTTTCAAATTATATTTAAAGGATAAGAATAACTTCTCTTATTTATATTATTCTATAAGCTCATAGTTAATTTTTTTTATTAGATGTATCTATTATATAATCTATATATGTATCAATTATGTATTTTATTTAATGATTGTTTATATTTTATTTGTACTCAAACGATTAATTTTTTTAATTAATTTGAACGAATCAATTTTCATTAAGATGTGTTGAATTTTGACATAACATCATTAGAAAATATACATTCACTACTATAATAAAAATAAGTAGTGTTGATGAAAAATTCAAGGATATATTCAAATATATTAAGCCTTATATGAATGACTATTATCTGCAACATTAAGATTCAAATTCAACCAATAGAAAATGCTAATAAATATCTTAGATTTTTGGGGGGAAAATTATCATATATAAGTCAATAACTCAAAACCACAAATTTTATTGAGTTATAAATTTTGTAAGATTACATTATGAAGTTGAGTAATGATATAGAAATTAGGAATAAAATATTATGATCAAAATAATAATTGAATGCAAAACCATTAAAGTCAAGATCAAATTAAAGACTAAAGAAAATTGATGGACTATACTAAGTTATGGGCTATCTAAATTTAGTATATTTAATATGTCATGGATTGTAATATTTTAATTTTAGTTGAAATTCATTATAAGTGATAAATAATAAAATCATATAACTCTAGACACTTGGTCATGATGTTGGAATTGAGTGTTGTGAACAAAAGAACATTATTTTTTTTAACGTAATGATTTGATATTTATTTTTAAACAATGATTGAAATGATTAGTAAATATTGAATATATTTTTACTAATCTTAATTTGTGTATGAATGCACTTAAAGTTAACATATCAAACACAATAACAAAAAAAGTCATAATAAATACTCATTTTTATAAAGTTGTACACATTAATGCATGTAGACTTTATGATACTCCAAGTTCTACATTTATTATTTTTCACATTATGGTTATATATATAAGGCAAGCCTCAAGTAGTTGATCTTTTTCAGATATATGTTAGTGAAGTTAAAATAACTAAATATATGAGTGAAAAAATATAGAATATGATAAAGATGGTGAATGCTGGAATTGCAATGAATTTAAATAATGTTTCGATCCTTTGAGAAAAATGATATATGTACATGATATTCTATGTCAAACAGATCTTAATAAATTAGTGCGATTGAAACATATAATTGAATATTACTGAATATGATTAGAAGTATCATAAAAATTGTTCTCCAGTCTCTCCTTATATCACCGTGTAGCATTTTTAGTAAGATAATTTTGAATATTTCTTTTGAATTGTGGCCTAAAAAAAACCTACTTGTATGTTTAATATTGTTTTAAATAAGTTAAGAAAACTCCCAATGCAAATTTTCTCTTCATTTTTCAACTAACTCGTCCTTTTTTAATTAATTACTTCTCCTTCCACTTCATTAACTAAGTTTTTTTTGAAAAATCATGTTAATCTAATTGTTGTGAATAAAATAATTCTTTATTTTCCTGTACGACAAGAAATGTTTGTTCCATAATAAATTTATGTGTCGGCATCTTCCAACTCTATTTACCTTTAACAATTTCCAATCATTTACCCCAAAAAAATTCCAATCGGATCTATCTCAACTATTTGATTTACACTTTTTAGATAATATAGCTATAATAATTATTATTTGTTTACAATTTAAAAGACAAATCCAATTAGAACTTTATTATTTTATAATCAAAATATTGTAATTTTTATCTCTTAAATAATTATTTATTAATTTAAAACTTTAAGTTCAAATTAATGATTTTTTTGGAGTGAACAAGATTGATTAAAGACTCACCTTTAATTTTAAATGACAAGATTAATGTATATTATAATTGTGATGGCCCAATCCAAAAGGCTAAAAAAAATATAAAATAGAAGCATTTTTTGGCCAACCGAATGAGCAACAGGTGGCTGATTTGAGGAATAAGAAGATTCCCTCCTCTTTTCATCTCACTCTCACTTCTCCTCCCAACCACCCCATTGCACAAAAGCAGCAATACCATGGGAAGTTCCAGCTACTCCTAGCATGATTCACCTCCGTAGTTGAGAGTCATCATCATTGGAAGCCATCTCCATAAGAAGAGCATGACATGAGTCAACTATTAGTGTAAGCTCCCAGAAAATCATCTCGTCACATGACAAAATATTATTTCGGGTGCGCTACGACATATCCATCCTAGAATGTTCAACACAAAAGATTATTATAGATGGAGAAGCACATTATTTTTTTGTATATTGAGATTTCTAATATTATTGATTGAAGATTCAAGTTAAAGTCGAATTTTAAAAACTTTTTGTTTGAATTGGTGGTATCGATATGGATAGACTGAAATTGAGATGTTACTAGAAGTCTTCGCCAAAGGAATGCATTAGACTAGTCCGTCAAATTTTAGGACAATGGGATTGGCCAAAAAAAGTACAACTGAATGATTTTGTTAGCGTATGTTCTTTGACATTTGTGTGTTGAACTTTTGGATAGATAAGAATGAAATTGTATGTTCTTCATAATTCTTCTTTAATTACTCTAATGAAAACTTATAAGTGATCTAAGGAACTAGATGAAATTTAGTTATTAAAGGAATAAAGGGTATTAAACACAAGTAGCTAATGTAGTGTTTTGTGGTTTATAATGTGGTCTAGTTCAAGTAGTAAGATGTTGGCCGGAAGTGGAAAGATGCTATGGAAGGTAATTAGCTAAGTGCATGTGTGATTAACAATAATAATTAAATGGAAACTCATACATGTGGAGTCATGCTGGTGTTGGTGAATTTATCAATTCTGGTCCATTACACTTTGGATGCTGATTAGTGAATGCAAGAATAACTGAATTGATAATTACTAAGTTAGTATTTTGATATGGTGAAGGATATTCATCAAATGGTTAATGATTAATGTGATAACTCATTAGGATATAAATTATATGACTACTGATATATGGGTTATAAAACTAGGATGACACAAGAGGTTATAAAATTAATTAGTATGAGATAAGATTATATACCTGATATATAAATAATTTACAATGTGATTATAGGTTTCGGTAAATAAAATAGTAAGTTAAGGAATAATTATAAGATTTATAAGAGACATAAAATCAATATTTTCATAATCGGACCTGAGAGCGAATTAAACGAAATTTTATTAAAATAATATAATTTATAACATATAGCACAATTAATATTATATAATATATAAAAATAGAATAATACCTACTAATAATTATAAAATAAGATATTATTTATTGTATATTTAAAATATCAAAATAATGGTGATTGATAGATTATATAATAATAATAGTGTCATATTAATTTATTTTACTTTTAACCGCTCTTAATTTTCTTCATAGTTTACTTTATTTTATTTATTGTTAGATTCTTTTTTTATTTTTCTATCATTTCTAATCATAGATGTATTTCTTTTTTCCATTTCACTTTCCTTAATGTTTCTATTTTTTTTCCTTTTATTTATTACAATATGTTTTCACCTTGATTTGAGTTGAACTTTCTTTAAATTATGTATTATATTTAAAAGATTTAATGGATACAAAATATCATAATGATTGATATATAATTATTATATAATACTAATAAATCTACATTAATTATTTTAAACTAAATTATTACTATCTTTCCTTTTATTTTACTTGGAATTGTTTTATTTCCACCTCTTTCTTTTTTTATTTTTATTATTATTTATTTACTCTCCTCTCATTTATTTCCTATTTCTAATTTTGTTTTTGCCAATTATTTTCCCTTTATGGATTTTAATGTTTAACTAAAAATCATGATTATTGATATTATACTAATAAGTCATATTAATTAGTAGTTTTTTTCCTAATTCAAATCAAATCAGTTTTTAACCGGTTCACTGATTTTTCAGTCTAATTTTGTCCGGTCTAATCACCTTTTCGTTTTTTTACCTAAAATCAGATCGGACTAGGCACTGGTTCGCAGTTGAACCGATTGGATCGATTGGTCCGGTTTGATTTTAATAACATTGCATAAAATCTAATATATATATATGGTTTTATTATTCGACTGAGTGAGATTAAGAGTGAAGCATGTATCATTAAATGACAAGCAAAGAAAGGGACTATATATATGGGTGTTGTTATGGTTCTATTGGTAAAAAAAAAAGACAAACATGAAATGAAGATTTTAATGTTGTCATATACCACTATATGTTTAGTTAATGGTAGCCATACTATATATTTGACACTTGGGCATATAAGCCAACTAAGGTGTGAGGTGCTAAAGATAAAGTTCAACATTAAAAATGCAAATATATAACAAATTTTGAAATCACTGTAACAAATACGAGATGTAGCTATCTTCATATGATTGATTAAAATAATAATAAGTTGACATGTATTTACATATAATATTATTGATAATTAAAATGTCTATTTTACATGAGAAATTAGCACCATAGCATGTTGTAGAAACTAAAGTAATTGTCAAAACATTTTTTTTAAACTATGTTTAAAATGTAAATCAATTGTTGGTGATGTTCATGGGTTAGTAATAAGCAGTTGCGGCATCAAGTTTATAATTTAGCATATTAGTGAGTAGATGAAATACTTTGATTGAGCATGACATTGATTTTTACATAAGAACTTGAAGATTTATTGATGCTCAAATAGTTAAGATGAAGGTTACTAAGGTATCATATGCTAAGGTGAGGTAAGACGTGTTTCTTTTCAAATGGATCATTGAATCTATGTAAGTATTCTATATCATATGAAATGAATGCTTGTGTGCCATAATTTATTTAATTAAGTCATGCTAAGATTCATACAATTATGATACTTTTCTCTTTATAAATTTATTGAATGGATTTTATAATGTTTTATCATATTTTCGAGCTTTATGAAGTTTGATGAAATCTTCATGAAATAATATCTTTTGCTAGATGCTCAATTATGTTAAAAAAATCACCTCGTGGCGTGATTTTGCATTTCATAAGAGAATGATCAACTTCGAGTATGTGTGACAAATATTAAGATCATTTCATAGTAGCAACGAGTACTAATGTGTACATCCCCGTGTGAATAACGTCGAGTAGGTAAACTATTAAGTATGTATATGATTGACAAGTCTCAGTCCGCACAATAACTCGGTTAGAATCCGTATTGACCGTACAACCTTAGTAATGATTCTTCCTTATTTAGCTTACGTTCTTTGTAACAACCGTTTTACATGACATACAATGTATGATTTTTTTTTCATTGTTTTTATTGTATTGCATTGTGAACTTCGATTTTATTGATTTTTTTTTATATTGTGCATTCCCCATTATTGAGTTATTTTATGTTCACCCCTCATTCCTCTTGTATGTGATGACTACTAGATTTGCTATGTGATGATCCCAGGTTGAGAGTTCCTTGAGTGAGGCCAATGACAAACTTAATTTATTCCAATTATTTTGCTTATTTGCATATTCATAAGTTGGAAACTCTTGTATAGTTTCTAACTTTGATTCATATTATAATCCGCAGTGAGCTTACGCATTGAGATCTTTATGTTATATTATTTCATGAATTTATGAGGGCTTGTGTTCCTCCCTTAGTATATATTTGATTATGAATCATTGTGCTCTTGAGTGTATAATTTATTGGGTAGTTGTTCCTTATATGATCTTATTTTTAATTCATATAAATGTTCTATCACTTGTATTCATGAGCAATTTTTGCCAATTGTCCATTTTACTTTAAGATCATATGCCAAATTTTTTTGAGAAATCATGACTTAGATTATTCTTCTTATATATTTCCGCAATGTTCTATAGTTTGAATTTGAATTAATTATTTTGACTATATTAACCCCCTCGTGGTGACTAATGGTTTACTACGTTGCGGTTGATCGTCATAATAATTTTATTATGATTTTCATATTACTTTAATTTATCTTATGAACGATGATTTATTTTTCTATATTGAATGATCTATTTAATAATTTATTACACATAATTTCATAACATAAAATTTTAAAAAGGATTTGTTTTAATAAGTTAAATTTTTAGTTATATTTTTGCATACTTTGCACATAAATGTATAATATATATTTTTAAAATTGATATATATATATGTATTATGTATGTTTTAGCCCTTAATCAGATCTAAAGGATGATTTTTTTTTCTTGTTTTTTTCCCACACCTCTTCAAATACTTGCAAGATGCTCCTCCCTTAGACCTTCTTGTTTCTCTCTATCTCCCAGGCACAACCAACTGATGATGAGTCCACTCTGCTCTAATTTCACGGGATATAATCTATAATAACATTGATTTGCTAATTAACAATCACATAAATAGACCCAAATTTACAAGCAAATATACAATAAATAATAAAAAGGAGAGAGGCTCGGAGGGGACCTCGATAGAGAGAGGGAAGTGGGCAATAGACCCTTTTATCCTTTTATATATTTTATTATTAATTATATTATTTAAAAAATATGAAGTTCATTACACGGATGCCATTCAAGCATTAACATAGTAAATAGATCTCTGAGTATCTATCATGAAATTACTTTATTATAAATTATAATAAGTTTGAGATCTAATTTGTTATAAAATTAAATTTCATCTTAATAAATAATAACTTGCATATTGTGCAAAAAAAAAGTTGCTCTATTTTCCTCATCATCTTCTAGCAGACCTTAATACTAGTGACTGTAATTTGATTGCTAATACAATATAATTGTGTTGTGTCAAATATTTTACATAGGATAAAAAAATAAGGGTAAATTTTATAAAAAAGAACTTAAGCTTTTACTTTTTGTTTCAACTTAGTTTATTTTTTTATTTAAAAAATATCACTAAATATTAGTTTTGTCCTTTCATGATTTATTAAAATAAAATCATTAAATATCGACTCGATATTTAGCATGCATATAATTAAATGATATATAATAAATGTACTATTTAACTTATTATACATACATTTTAATATTATTTTAGATATATAGCTTAATTTTAATTAATTTTAAATTATCATATACAATAAAAATGCAAAAATATTAATTTTTTGAACTTAAAAGTTTTTTTATATACATTCACTCATCAACGTGACATATATTTTGATATTTGATGTTTTTCTCTAACAAAATTATATTATAAACTATATTTTTAACTAATTTATTTTTGTTAAATAAAAATAAAAGCTTATGCTGCAACTAACATGAAATTTGGAGACTTTTTGTACAATTTACATAAAAACAAGGTAAACTATTTGTATGTTGTAAACTTGTTAATTTAGACAAACTATTTTTTTTCTCATAGGATGAAAAAAATTAGGGGAAACAATGGCTTTGATTTAACACGTGATGTAGATAAAAAATATAAACAACTGATTTTTTTTTTGGGTAAATTCCACCGGTGTCCAGGGCTACTAGCACTCGACTAATCCGATGTTCGGACGGAAGCGACACGATAAATCCTGGCCAACTGATTTTGTTCTAATATTCTAATCAATATTTTCATAATCGCACCCGAGATCAAACCGAACGTTCAACTGGATCGCGATTGGATCGAGTTCAACCATATTGAATCAAATTTTATTAAAGTAATATTATTTATAATATATATATATATAGTACTACTAATGCCATATAACATATAAAAATATAATAATAACGCATAAAAATTAGATATAACATAAAATAGAATTTATTGTATGGTTAATAGTGATTGATATATTATTATTATTACTATTATTATTATTATTATTATTATTATTATTATTATTATTATTATTATTATTATTATTATTATTATTANGTATGGTTAATAGTGATTGATATATTATTATTATTACTATTATTATTATTATTATTATTATTATTATTATTATTATTATTATTATTATTATTATTATTATTATTATTATTATTATTATTATTACTATTATTACTATTATTATTTATTCATTATTTTATAATGATATCATATTAATTTAGTTTACTTTGAATTATTTTTATTTTTTTTCGTATTTCACTTTATTTTATTTCTTTTCACCTTCTTTTTTTAATTTTTCCTATCAATTATTTTCCTATATTTATTTTATTTTTCCATTTTTATTTTTCCTAGTGTTTCTATTTTTTTCTTTTTTATTTTAATTTCTTCCACTTCTTACAATGTGTTTTCATATTGATTTGAATTGAGCCATTTTTTTTATTTATTATATTTTAAAAAATTAATGCTTACAAAAAAATCAAGATGATTGATATATAATTATTTATATAACATTATTAATGTTATATTAATTATTTTAACCCAAATTATTATTAACTTTTTTTTTATTTTACTTGGAACTATTTTATTTCCATGTCTAAGTTTTTTTTCCTTTTTCCTTATCTACCCTCCTCTCATTTATTTTATATTTTATTTTTTATTTTTTCCAATTATGTTCCTTCTATAAATGTCTTAAAAAATAATGATGACTAATATTATTATTATACTATTAAATAATTTAGTTATGTTAATTCAATTTATTTTTAACTTTCCTATTATTTTATTTATCTTTCATTTATTACCATATCTTTCTTGTTTCTAGTTTTCATTTTTTTTCCTTATTTATTTTTCTTCCACAATTTTCTTATTTCCAATTTTGTATTCCCTAATTAGTCTCAATTACTTTCCTTTTGTAAAAGATTTTTTTTAATTTGATTTGGTTTTTTTCATATTTTATAATTGAACCAGTTTTTTGGCTGGTTCGCCTATTCACTAGTTTTTTTCGGTTCGCTCTTTTTTTTTCCGATTCAACATCACATCCATTTTAACATTATAACCGAATCAAATTAGATGTCGATTTGCGGTTGAACCGGTTGAACTGACCAGTCCGATCTGATTTTAATAACATTGATTATAATATTAGCGGTCACGTTGCATCAAAAAAGCAAAGTAATGAAATAGGAGAACTTATGAAAAATAAAAATTAATATAAAGGAAGGGTATACGAAATTATTTCGTAAATATAAAGTTGTCTTCACTAAGATCAAGTTCATGGACACTTCTTAAAAAATATTATAATTTGTAGTGGAAAATGTTGAATCTAGGATCCCGAGAGTGTTTTGATGATCACAAATTTGTAAGGGA
>LTAE01008815.1:5551-22685 GCA_001647135.1 Pontederia paniculata | reverse complement strand
CTCTGCACCGATATCCGATTGATGTGATTCTTGATTCTTTGGAAAGCTGAGAAAGTTATCTATATTTCATCTATTAATTGCTTAATCTAAATCAGATGGGAGGAAGGTCAAATATTGATGTAAAGTTCGGTGCATATAATTTTACCTTAAACTTACAGACCTTCACTATTTTGTGTATAACTTTTTGTATCGATATCGAAATGAGACGATTCTTAAATGTACATAAATTTAACAAAATTAGCTTTAATTAATATATTCATGTCTCAACCTAGATCTAAAGGGAACATAGACAAATATTAACTTGAACTTGAGTGCATATAACTTGACTTTAAAACTTTCACACACTTGTCCCTATTCTAATATGTGCACTTTTATTTTCCAATGTTTTCAAAGGTTTTCATCACCAAAAGAATATAAGTATGACATTAAGTCATAAAGTCATATTTTCAACAGCTATAGAGCTCGATGGTTCCCTGGTGAGCCAACAGTTTGTTGTTGCTGTGGGAAACGGATGAAGACACAAACCACCTATTTTTTGAATGCAGGATATCTCGGGAGGTTTGAGACCTGGCTCATTCTAACTGGATGGGCCGCAGTTCAGAGCATGAATTCTGGGATGCATTCCGCAGAGGGGACTCCTCTAATGGGTGGAGGATGTACCAAACTAAGACAAAGATTTCGACGATCTTTGCTCTATTGTGGGCAATATGGTTACAAAATAATGCAGTGCTCTTCCAAAACAATGGTTACTACGTAGAGAACATCGTCTCACACGCCAAATATCTTCCGATGAGGTTTCACGTCATGATGGATTGATGGTTTTTTTTTGTTTTTCTTTCTTTAATGGGTAGTGGGCTTGGTATTTGTAGTGGGCATCAGCAGTAGATGAGACAGTTAAGTGATGAATTGTCTTTTACTTCTATACAAACTAAAAGAAGTGTTTACATACATCATTATTAAGTGATATCTTATTTTATATGAATTAATTATTTATATATTAATGTATATACATATATATTGGAAATAATAGAGGTGCTACCTACTTAAGTAGGTAACACCATATTACCTATCTTGTCCACCGTACGATGTTAGATCTATGGTGGATATAAGATCTCTCTCTTAAAGATTTTGTTCTAAGTTGTTAGATATACCATATATCTAACATCCTATGACTGATAATAAAGGTAATACTATATTACCTACTTAGGCAGGTAGCACCTACATTAAATCCATATATATTATATGCATCCTAGCTTTTTAAAAATTGACATACCGCGTACCCGTATCGGTACCCTGTATGGTACCATACCTATGCAACATAGCCTAGAACTAGGTTTACTATCTTGCAGCACTCTTTAAGAATATATTCCTAAACCTTCTTGCATCTAGGTTAGTTGAACTATGGAGATGAAATGACAGCTCTCTGCAAGGACTGCACCTTAGTACTAGTTGTAAACCACTACCACTCTACTAAATTATTTAAGCTATGAATCGTAGACTTTATAGAAGATTCTACTGGCTTTCTGTTTGGGTTCCCATATGTCATACGGCAAGATATCGAGGGGGTTTTATACCAAACAAGGGTTAAATTAAAGAAGGGTTTAGCCATGACAACAGAATGGAGGGAGTAGATCATAGGCGATTACATATGGAACCGTTTGAGGGTTTCCTCCTTGTGACTAGTCAGCATCTTAATGGAGCACTCGTGTCTGAAATGAATGAGGGGATCACGGATTGTTGTCCCTGGAAAATGAGGGGAGAGAGGAGAGAGATCTTGAGGGTCGGATATATTGTGTAGAAGTTTCTAGTCATAGTCAGCTGTTGGAAAAGACAAATATCCCCAGTTGTGCTATGCAAAGCAAAGAAAATTATGAGTTGTCAGATTTTCCAGACCAAAAAGGAACATACTGCGTTCACATTTTCTAGTCATGGATTTTTTGCCAGAGGAGTTTTTACCAGTTTTGCAATATCAGCCAGCATAAAAAAATTTACAGTTAATCCCCTATGATAATGCACATAACATGGTGGATATACTAACCCAAATTTCCTTTGTCCAAGATAGGCACTAGCACTGTTAATCACTGACAAATGAACTTTTCCATGTGAGATAAACCACACCATCTTGAAAGACTCAAGCTTTTTGAACATGTTCACATATTGTGATATTAGGCTAATCATCTATAGATTAACAGAAGAAGAATGATACGCAAGATTGAAATAAAAGGAAGATTTCATCATGCCACAAATGTGAAGGCAGGCATCTTATGTTTCCACTTAGCTTCGTTGAGGAACTAAATCTCAGATTAGTTCATCATTTAGTTTGGCTACTCCGTAGCACAAAAAAGATGCAGGCCAGCTAATGGAAAATCAGGACAAGTTGATATAACACTGGAACCCACTTTCTAGGACAACCATGCATAAATATTCAAATAAGACAAGTCTGAATGCGATTCTTGGCACACCTTCAAGAGAAATATATTCAGGTTCCTTGATAACTAATTTAATCTGGTGCACAATTTTGACCTTCATATCAAGCTACAGCATTATGTGACTATTAAACCATGTTGTTGGGGCTCAAGAATTACATATTTGAATTTTCTTAGAGCAGAGCTTCGGATTATTTACCCTAACTAGTTGGTAAAATAAGGTACTAATTCAATCTCCGAATTACCATGAAGCATATTTTCTATAGAATTCTATGCATCATTTTTCAAAATAGCAATTAAAAGAATTGTCTCACTAATCGGGTGAATGGATGAGTAGAACATTCCTATCACATAACCACTCCACTAAAGCTCTGAAAAAATTAAACTTGAGCAAATTATCGCTATATTTTTGGAACCAATAGCCAGCAGGGTGTCTCAAACATGCAAGTTTTGATCCCNGGGTATTGCTTTCGGTCGCCCATTCTTCATCTTTGGGCAACCTCTCTTTTTTAGCCCTTTGCTTCGGTCGACCGTTGCCTCTGATCTCTCTTCACAAGCATACTCCTTCAATATTGGTCGACCTATAAACTTCTGAACTTGAAACATCTTGTTACAGAAATCAGCTCAACAAGTTCATTAGTACAAACTAAGTTTCCTTACAAATTTGTGATCATCGAAACACTCTCGGGATCCTAAATTCAACAATCTCCCCCTTTTTTATGATTACAAATTCATAAGGAGTGAACTTAGGGTTAGTTATAAATATGAAGCTTATTCAGAAATTTTAACTAACAAAACATTCAAGAGAGGAGATTAATTCAGCAATAAATTTGTGAATCAGAATTGAGATAAAGAGCTGGAAATTTATCAATGTGTGCATATATTTTGATATAAAATTTCACATAATAGCTATACAAATAATTCAAGAAAGTGGGGTAATAAACATGAGAGAATGTATATTTAAACTTAAAATGAATAAAAAATGAAAGTGTTTAAGCACGAAATTATCTATATAAAAATTATTTATCATGCTTCTTCTCTAACTCTTGGTGATACAAACAAGGTAAGAAAGAGGAGAAATTCGGAGGAGAGAGAGAGGGTAATAGAAAATGGACTTTTTCATATATTTTGGGTGTGTTTTGTAGTCATATATATGGGGCTGCCAATTGTCTTGAGGCTGGGGCCATTAAAATTGGGTAATACAAGAATATGGCCAATTATTATACCATCTATATCTCTTTTTTCATACCAAGTCAAATTGCTACATGTTTGCTCCACACAAAGCCAAGTAGTAATATGCAGAACATGCAAGTTGATCAATCTTTGAGCTCTTTCAATTCTTTATGTACATTTCAACTAACATGATGTGAAAACGTATGTCATGCATCACATGACTGCGCATGCGTTAGGGTTCTCCTCGCTGAAGAGGGAGAGGTACTTGGCCTCCGGCGAAGTAGCAGCAGCGGGAGATGGATTGGCCTGCGGCACGTTGCGGACGAAGCCTGAAGGAGCCTTCTTGTCGTAGGCGCCGGCAACGTAGGGGTAGGACACCAAGTTGTATGGGACGTAGGGCCACGGCTCACACTTCTTCCCCACGCTGTGTATCTTGCTCAGCACCTTCTTCGCTTCGATGTGGCCCGTCACTGTCACCCGGCTCTCCTTCCGGTTCACCTTCACGTCCGTCACTCCTGATATATATATCGAATTCGTTTGTCTTATCAGTATTAATAAATTTGTAGTTTATAATGTATACAACTATTTCTTCTTCTTCATTTACATATATATGCTGTTCTAGCGTTACTGAAGTAACTGGATTGCTGACATATGATCAATCAGTTCTTTATTTAATCCATTTTTTTGCTTCTATAATTGAATGAATGCTGTGTTTCTTCGTTGAATCCCAATATTTAAGTTCATAATTTTGTGTAAATAAGTAACTATATATGTAATTGTACATTTATTTTTTATGCATTTACGTAGGGCCACGGCTCAAACTATGTTGGATGCAGCGTTCCTTATCCTGGTGATGCTTCGTTTGTTCATGACCGGCATAATAGTTTTTAATAATCTCTATGTTATGCATAAATTTATCAATAGAAAAAAAGATATGTCTATGATCGACTGGAAATTGAATGGTAATACGCTACTACTTATATATGCACGTGAACGTCTTTGGTTTAATTAGCATGATGTCCTAATTTGTCTTCTTTTGTTTTACAGTCCTATAATGAAGTATTTAATTAATAAGAAGAAGCTACTAATATAATAGTACTGTGATAACTGGTAACTAATTAAACCATGGATGGCGAGAAGTACCTTTTATTGAGTTGACAGCACGTTTTACTCTTCTCTCGCAGCCATCGCAGTCCATTTTCACCTTCAAGTCCACTGTCTAGTCGAGATGCAAAAAATGATGAAAGATGAAAAGGAGTATAATTCACCCTAGAAAGAAGAAAAAACGGATTGAAAAATAAGTCTAAATACATATGTAATCCTATCCAACTAAGTAGGCATGCAGAAAGAGAGATTTTGTCTTTGCATCTTCCAAGTTGATGTCACTGGATCATGCAAAAATACCTGCAATGGTTTCCTCTTCTTTAACTTTAGAGCTCTCTTTGTTTCTTTGAAACTGAAAATATTGGACAGGTAGTCAAGTGCACCCATGTTGTTTCAGAGAGAGAGAGAGAGAGAGAGAGAGAGAGAGAGAGAGAGAGAGAGAGAGAGCGCGCGCGAGAGATGCACTTTGAGAAATAAGAAAAAGTTGTCTATTTATAAATGAGTGGAATGGGATGAAGGTGTAACTGAGTATTTTCTACTTTAAACTTATAAGTTAATCCATCCCCATATTTTAGTTTCTGTTACGATTTGTTCTTAGTATTGAGTCAAGTCTAAGGTTAATTTTGTAAAGTTAAGTTATGATTTAACGTTCTTATGCAGAACAGTGATTTAAGTGATTGAATGTTTTGCCAAGGGGCATGGCCCCATCTTCATTTTCCTACCTAAAAGCTTAGTGTTAAACAGCTTTCAATTATGCTCACTACAGCTACACGTCGAAGCCATTAACAGTATGCTTAATGATCCATTATAAATGATCATCACATTCATCTGACAATTTCATTAATTCTTCGAATCATTTTCATTCATGAACAGTGATTTATTTTCCCTTTTTTTTCTTTTTGCATTCACTATGTCTCTGTAAATGAGCAAAGAGGCAATAAGATGATACTAGTATAGATTTTTAATTAATTCTTATACCTAAAAAGAAGCTTAATTCTCAATTCATATATTTGATCTACGAAGCTTCGGTTTCTCTCTGGATCTACAAGCAATTAAGTATTCACATTTAGAAAAGGCATATGTTTTTTTCTTTTTGTTAAATTAGTTGTAAATGTAGGGAGTCTTTAAGATATTATTTAAGTTTTTTTAATCAAGGAAAGGTATATAATTGCCGGTCTTGGTTCATTAAATAGGGATGGGAAGTTGATGGATACATGATGGCGAATTCTCATATTACTTTATTAATAACCAGAATAAAATAATATATATTTACAAAAATCTCTCATTTCAATGTTATCTTTTCCGGCTTTGCTCAATAATGAAGTATAAATAAAATCCAAAAAAATTTGAACCATAATTTAAAAAGGATTAATTTTAATTGTTGGCGCGTTGCCTTGATAATACTGCATTTTGCTGCATTAATGATCGAGTGATATGATGTGGTGGTCATCCATAGCAAACAATATGCACAGTTGAGGATATTCCACGCTTCTAAATGACCCACATCATTAAATGCACATTTATTTGTTAATTCCGTGGTCCGATAATGCTTGTTTAGCTAAGAGTAGAGGCTGTACACACTACGCGTAAACAGATTACGTAATTGTAGAAATTGATTTGAAAATGAAATTTAAAATTATTAGTCCCGAGTTTAAGCTATAAAATTATTATTATGAGAGATGAATAGTATTCAATTGCTCTATATTTTCGAAATTGTGAAAATAAATTATTACCAAAATTTTTCTTTCTGACTGAGTATTTGTCTTTTTGAATAGTTTTCAAGTAATTTATAGCACTAGCGTACTACTAATCATTTACCTCAAGAAGTCACGTACACACTTTATGCATGCATCTGCATGAAAGATCAATACTCAAATAAACATTCTAATTATAATATTTTATGCATTTGTATTAAGTACGCAGAGTAAAAAAAACAAAGTACCTTAAAATATTCTTCGACTAATTCTTGGTAATTAAAAATATTTATATGATATTACATTTCCTTTTTAATCAATAAAAAATCATTTATTTACTATAAAAAATTGGGTGCAAATTATAGATTTTCATTGTAAAATCTATATTTTTTTATCGGAAATGAGAAATTGTTTTAGTGAATTATCATTCGGGAACAACTCCACTTCCAGAATTTACTTTTCTGCGCTCGGTTTTGTTTTTTTTTATCGGTAATGAGAAATTGCTTTTGTTTTCTCTCCAAGCAGAACTTGTGCAATTGAGTTTTCTTTTTCAGGCTGCTTAGAAAAAAAAAGAGGTTTAGCAATTGAACTTCCGGACGAATTTAATCCTGACCTAGTTATCCTATATATAATATATAAATGTATTATAAAATATATATAATATTTATATGTTATATTATATTTTTTTCTTTTAAATGTTTAATATATAAACTTATTTTATTACTAATGCATAATAAAAAAGAGTTTTTAGTCACTATTAATTAATATTTGTAATGTTCCAAATTCATACTCACTCATGTGGCAAAATACAAATATGGAGACGTTACGATATTCTTCTATGACTTAACCTTTATTCAATTGATTAGTCAGCATAAGGACACGTCATGCGGAAGTAATAACTTTTATAATAAAACTCCATAAAATAGTATAGTCAAATAAAATATTCTATTACATTGTTTCAAAAATAAAAAGGAATAACTTAAACTAGTTTTGTAACTTGATAAAAATTAAAATGACTCTAGACTAGACTCTTAACATGTGCAAGACTTCAGATTCACAAACATCTACAACATTAGTGACATCACCTATTAGTTGCGTTAATCGCTTGTAGGATTAAAAACAAAGGATATAATGTAGGATCTGGATGACACCAAGAGGATGGGGGTTGAATTGGTGTATTAAAACTTTTTTCTGATTTTACTCTAACAAAATTGGTTTAGTTATATTAGCGGAAGCATACATATGCAAATATAAACATATAGAGAAGAAGAGCCAAGAAAACAAATAAGCAAACAAACTCCAAGTTTGTTGACGAGGTTCGGTCGAACTCCTGACTTACGTCCCCGCTCCGGTCTTCTCGAACTCGAGATTTCTGGAGATAACTAAACTCCTTTTTCAAGGGCGAAGGTTCCCTTACAATTTCTCCTTTCTGCTCTAGAGGACAAGGAGACAACCTCTTACAGTTCGCTCAGAACTCACTCCCTTCTATCCTGAATTCTTCACTCGAATCATAGAAGGGTAACTAAGGCTATTTTCTCTCAAGCTCTCACTAGCCAATTTGCTACAGTTTTGCCAAAGTTACTTCCCAAGACTCTTGGGATTATAATATATACTCTGCACTAACGATCTAATTTCGTCACTCAGAAAACTAGCCTTTAATGCAAGTACACTACCTTCACCTACCCCTCGGTCGCCCACTGCTCCTGTCTCGGTCGACTGCTGCTCTAGTGAAGTCTCCACTTGAACTACCGTCTGGTGCTTCGGTCGTACACTGCTCACCCTCGGATGTCTGTAGTTCAAGTGCTGAAGCCTTTGTCCCTCAGTCATGCTCCTTCGGTCGTCCGCTATCTTGACGTGAGTACTCTTCTTCAACTGATCTTTGGTCGCCCGCTAATTCCACTTCAGCTTCACTGGACGTCCACTCTCCAGTTGAAGAATGCAGTCAAGCTCCTTCGATCGTCTGCGCTTCATCTTCGGTTGACCGATCTTGACCTCCTCCAACTTTCACCCATCTCTGGTCGCCCGCTGATTGCACCCCAATCACCTCGGACGTCCACTCTCGAGTGAAGCCATCTGTCAAGCTCCTTCGATCGTCCTCCAAACCTTTGGCCACCGATCTTGACCTTGTTCCTCCGTCTTTAACTGTTGTGGTCGCCCGCTGATATCACCTCAATCACTCGGAGGTCCACTCTTGGAGTTCAAGACACCTGTCAATCTTCTCCGGTCGTTCGTTGCTCCTGCGGTTGCCCGACTTGACACTGCACCACCTCCTTCAACTACTTTGGTTGCCCGCTGACTGCACCTCAATCACTCGAACGTCCACTTCTGGAGTTGAAGGCCTTTGTCAAGATCCTTCAGTCGCCCGCTCTTCACCTCCGATCGACCGACTTGACTTGTTCCATAACTTCTGGCACACTTGTGGTTGTCCGCTGATTCTCTCGGAATCCTTTAGGCGTCTATTGCTCCTCCTTGTGGATACTTCGGGCGTCCACTCATTCCACCTTAATAACCTCAGATGTTCACTCCCTCTTTTGTCAGTGCTTTTGCCATCCGCTCACTTCCCAATGAGATTCTCGGACGTCCACCAAAACTTCCTTTGATAAACTTCGGACGCTGGCTTATTTCCGCTTAAATCTCCAAGCGTCATCTTCTCCTTCAGACATTCTTCGGACGTCCTCTGACAGCTCGTCAGATTTCTTGGACGTTCACTCTTCTCCTGTCAGATACTCTAGTCGATCGCTGCTCTGTCTCCTTAGCCCTCGGATGACCTCTGACTCCTCATCGGTCGTCCGCTCATCCTGTGGTCGTCCGATCTTCTGCCTCTATCAGTTCTGACAAACTCCTGATTGTTTGCTTGTCTTCTCACAAAGACCCCGGACAACCTTTGTCTTCACCTGATGTCCATCGGCCGTCCACACTTCATCATCGATCGATCGATCCCCTTTCTTTCATCAGCTTTGGTCATCCGCTGCTTCAACACAAGAGCCTTCGAGCATCCACTCCAGCCTTGGCAATCTCCCGATCATCCACTATCTTCACTCTGAAATCTTTGGACATCCATTGCCTTCAACCACAGATCTCCGGTTGTCCTCTCTTCAACATCAGACGACCTCTCCTTCGCTTAGCCAAGAGCCCTCTTCGACTAAGTTTCTTCACTGGGCGTCCACTTCTCCTTGGACCGCACGTTCCCCATCCTCTTTCTGTTTGTGTGAAACCGTCGGTCGCTCACTGCTCTTCATTGGGCGACCTCTCCTGTTCAGCTCTTTTCTTCGTTCATCCTTTAAATATCTTTGGTCGACCGCTTAGTCTTTGACTCCTCTTTACAGACATTTGCCTTCAATATTGGCCGGCCACTTCATATGCTTAGGACGACCTCTACACACATAGGGTTCTTCTGATATGTCTTCTGTGTGCATAGGTCATCCGTTCTTCACTTTCTATCGACCTATCTTGCTCTGAAGATCATGAATGGCCTGTCTTTCAGAAATGAGCTCAACAAGTTTATCAGTCCAGACTAATTCTCTCACAAATTTGTGATCATCAAAATAATCTAGGGATCCTAGATTCAATAATCTCCCCCTTTTTGATGATTACAAATTCATGAGGAGTGAACTTAGGGTTAGTTATAAACATAAAGCTTATACAAGAATTTAACTAACCAGAAATCCTCCCCCTCAATCAGCCATCTCATTTTTCAGAAACCTCTCCCCCTTAATTCATGCATATTTTCAAGATATGTAACTCATTCACGCTTAGTAATTTGTTTTTATCACTTCACATTTTTGAGACATGCTTCATGAGAAACAATTTCAATGCAGACTTCACAAGCATGTTCATTTCATTTCTGAATACAAATTCATACACATATCAATCAGAGCAAAAAAAACATGTATATATACAACATTCAGGTTCAGAAAGTTTTGAATACAATAAAGTTTTCAATATAATTATATCTATCTAAATCTCCGGATCCTTATCCTTCTACTTTCTCTCAGAGGAAGTAGAACTAGTTGATAGCTCTGCTATGTCCTTAGTAATCCTAGCTATTTCACTTAGTATCTTGTGCACAACTTCTTCCACTAGGGCATTTACTTGTTCAGGATCTGGGTCTTGAAGCTCATTCTCTATTCCTTCTCCAATAGTTGCTGCTTCAGTAACAGTTCCTTGCTTTATGTTACCAGACTCCTCCACTTGACTTTGATCCGCATTATCATTCATATCCCTGTTTTACTCCTCCTGAATATCTTTTGGAATGGGTTCAAGTCTCTCCTCTGTTGGTCTCTCACCTGCTAGCTCAGGCTATTCACTCCTCAGCCTAGTCTCTCCCCCTTTGTAATTATCAAAAATAGGGTCACCATCAAGAGGATGTGCAACAAGCTCATATCCAGCAACTCTCATGAAGTCATCCATAATTTTCCACCGTCGTCGAGCTTGACTATGATGAGCTTGAAGATCTTTACTGACTTCAGCATTGTCAACCTGCTCGTCTGCAACTTTCTTTATTAGCTCGAGGGCTTGACCAAGTTGGCTGCTCATTGTGCTGAGTTGTGTCGACATGAAATCCACTTTGGTGCACATCATAGTCCAATCTTCTCTACTCGGGGGCCAAGCAGCCGAGAAGGAAGAAGTGGAAGTTGTAGCGGGAAGAGCTCTAGGTGATTGAGTCTGTTGAGGCAGAGGAGTTGTAGCTGCGGAGGGGTCTTGATTTTCAGAGGTTGATGGCGCGGCTGTGGATAGATCCTGATACTCAGAGAAAGATGGAACTCCAGTGGATTGGGTAGTGTCTTTTGTGAGTCCTTTTCTGGTCAAAGTCACTACTGAGATTTTGTCACTTTTGGTGGGGAGAAGGACTTCTTCATTTTCAGGAAAGCTAAACTTAAGAGTTTTGCGGGCTATGAGGGTGATGAGATTTCCATAGTATAACCTAGCACCCTTGGTCTACTTAGAGTGTACCTTCTCCTTTGTTTTAATCAATTTATAGATGAGAAGATTTCCTAAGGAGATTCTAGGGGCTTCAGGATCAACAAGGCTTGCTAATATGGCTAAGTCAAGAAGATTCACTCTTGTGTAATGACCTGCCCTAGGAAGGATTATGTGAGTGATAATGTGATGAAAAACTTTCATCACAGGATACAGATACCTAAGAAAAGTCCCTTGAACAAATGTGTCTACTTGCCCTCCACTCACAGCCAGTGCAGCTTGGTTTTGAGTATATGTAATATAGGGCCAGTGCATTGGAGCAAGTTTGATATGAGGCAAATTTGGAGTGCCAAGAATGTTATTTAGTTTGGTCTCGGTTATTAAGAGGTGTTTGCCATGGAGATAAGATTCAATTTCGTCAAATGTGTCGTTATAAGTTAGATTGGCATAGAAAAGTTTGACGATATTAGGGTAAACTGACTAATCAAGATTAAGAAATTTGATCTAGTCACAGTCCTCAAAAGTCTCTTTTAGACCAGGAAGCTGAAGGCTTTCCCATTCAATAGAGTGAAATGGCTCGACTACTCGTTGTTCATTATAAAAGATTGAAAATTGACTTCGAGCTTTCTCACTAACATACAACTGTGAACTAAAGGGAGGTTTAGTCGAGGTGGGATTATCTGTATTCGGAGTTTCATTAAGAGGGGCTACGACTGTCTCAATTTGTGCTTGTGGTGTGGAAGATGATGGTTCACCTACTTGGTTTGCTATTTGAGATGTTTTTACTAATCTACTCTCTTAGCAATTTGCTTGTTAGGCGACATGAATCTAATGGATAGATAAGAGTACATGAATCTTGGGTAGCAGGAAGAAAATATTGAAGAGAGGATGAAAAGATTTGATTCTGTGAAGGAAAACATATCCATAGTGAGATTTCATTTCGTTAGGGTAATAAGACTTTTGATAAACCCTATCAGAAATGCTTAGACTAAAATTTCGTGATCTAAAGATGAAGTTTTAGGTTTACCTAGATGTTCGAAATCTTGTTTGAATATGTCTTAATATCCTTTAATCCCTTCAAGCTTCAGATGATTTGAACACGAGCTCGGAGGGAACACGATGAAGAACGCGGAGGAAACAAACGGTCGTCCTCTTGAATACTTGTCAATTATAATGACGACTGAGTATGACCCACACTATATATATATATATATATATATATATATATATATATATATATATATGAAGTGTTCGCGGCATCGGTGGCCCGAAACAAATGATGGGTCGACCGAAGTAGGAGAGTCTGTTGAGTTATGATTTCAGTGGTCGTCCTATGATTTGATGGACGACCTTTGATTTCACTAGTGTCCGATCGTAAGTCTATTTCGGTCGTCCGAAGTATAACAATGGACGTCCGTTGTTCTAAGTACTATTCGACGCTCACACCATAGGACGTCCTATTTTTATACGCTGATCGATCAAATTAGATAGAGATTCAAATATGTCGCCCAAAGTTATCAATGGGCGTCCGATATTTGAGATACACGAGTTGATGGTTGATTACGGATGTTCAAAATCTTCAGTGGGCGCCCGTTGATCGATGGGCGTTCACTATTTGAGGAATTTCATCTTAAGATTTATTACGAAACCCCGAAGATTTATAGTGGGTGCCCACTGGTCGGAATCACTAGATCTCAATAATGTGCTTCGGACGTCTGAAATGTGTAATAGGTGTCCGAGGTTAACATGATCCTTAAGTACCTTAGTTATCTCATCCTTTCCTATTCAGAGTCCTTCATATCTTGACTTGGAATAGATATTTAACTAAAGCCAAAATATCATTGTGTATATGTTGTGCAACACATTCAATTTACAACTTTTTAATCAGTGATACTCACATAGGTAAGTCACCAATAAGTCAAGTTGTTTTTATGAAATTCTAAGTCCATCATTTCAATTCTCTCTTAAACCATTAAACATATCTCCTCCCGGGGGTCTTTCATTCAAGTGAAGATCCTGAGGTTTTTCCTATAATGTCTGATCTAGAAACAAGCAAGTATGGATCAATTAGCCTCAGTATAGTTTCTAGTCTGCACCCTCTCTTTTCTCATCAGTACAACCCTTTCAAGTATAAGAGTTTTGAAATATTTACATATTTGGTAATTTGTGGATCCATAGATAATGTCATCCACATGAGTGTGCACGACTAAGGTAATATTCCTAAAATGTTCTCATCTTATGAGCTTTATCCCTCTAGGTTGATTACTGGGATTTATTTGAGTATCATAAAAAAGATGTATCATTACTCTTTTCATCAGATTTTTCTTAACTCTGTTTGTAATTCTCAGGCCAACCCAGTTTCACCCAGTAGTTTTATAATATAAGGTCTTTTACCATCCATCATTCCAAACAGGTTTCCTTCTACAGGGATCTAATCAACTCTTTGTTGAATCATCTCAGAAGGTGTTGATTGCTTCTGCTCAAGAATATTTGACTAGCTTGTTCTAACTAAGCAGGGTCCTAGTTATTTTAATTTAGATCTAATCTTCCTCTCAGCTACTCCTTTTTTCTTATGGAGTTCTTGTTGTTGAGAGTTAGATAGGGAATTCCAATTCTCATAGAATTCTTCAGGCCTTAAGTTTTCAGAATCATTTCCATGGTCATTTCAGATCTTGGATATTTCCATATTTAGCTCAATCTAAATTCTATTTGCAGGAACAATGATCATACCAAGGTTTCACTACACTATGCATGTCTCTATGATTCGAGTGATCTAGTTTCCTATGTCATGTTTCAACTTTGTCATGCATATCATTTAGACACTTGTGATTAGGCAAATCATCAAATCACAAACACATACACATTTTTATGCCTAAATCCCAAATGAAATTATTTTTTTGTGTTTTTACATATTGAGTATTTGTTATGTTTCAATCTTAACAATGTAGTTTCTGTCATATAGTTGGCTGATATTCAGTAAGTTATGTTTTCAGTTTTCTATCAGCCTTACAGTTCTTATCACTACATTGCAGGTTCTTAGAGTTACCTTTACCAAAAATTTTCTCTTGGTCATTATTCCCCAAGATTTGCTTTGCCACTTAGTGTCCTTATTCTGCTCAAAATGTTCCCTTCATCTTTAATCATATGTCTTGAGCACTCTTGGACAAAGTATCACCTTGTTGATTTCAGCTGGTACCCTGCAAAATCAACACAGAAGTTTGTCTTTGGTACCCAACGTGCTTTGGGTCCAGATGTGTTAGTGCTAAGAGTCCCTTTAGGAACCCAGATTTGTCTCTCTTTGAAAGGTATACATCTCTTAGATTTACGGTTAAAGCTATAATGTCCTAATCTGTTACAGCAATAGCACGTAACACTACTAACATGCATTTTCTTATAGTTATGATGAGCATAGAATTTTTTGTTTTCCATAACCTGTGCATTTCTGTGAGTGTACAAATTTCTTGTTTTGACAGAATTGATGTTTGCATTAACAGGGGTCATATAAGAGTAGAAACGTACATATCCCTTCCTAACAGTATGCATGTGAGCAGGTTTAGTGTTTCTATGAAGCATGAATGCATAGTTCTTATGCTTTGCCTTAATTTCAGAATTTCTATTTCTAGTACTCACAGTTTCTTTTGATAGCAGTTTAGAACTTTTATCTTCATCAGCAGAGTTAGAGTTAGCAGCATTTTTGACTTTATTTGAACATGTGGAAGTGCCAGGTGAATTTGGGTCAAAATAATGTGCGGCTTTTATGAACCTTGTTGTTCCGGTTACATTATTACTAAAAGAGTCAAAGCCTAACCCTTATTATTTAAAGGAAGTTTATGTTTAGACAACATAACGTCCAACATCTTTCCACCATAGGAGAAGGTTTCAAAACTAATTTTTACTTTCTCCAATTCTAATTTCATAGAACTAATAATATTGACATGTTCTTCTAGTTTATCACTAGATGTCAATACTTTGGCATTCAGTTCAGAAATTTGTTTTTCAGAGTTACTACTGATTTCATTCAGTTTATTATTTTCTAAAGCAAGACTATCATTTTTCCTTTTCAGAATGGAATATTTTCTGATCATAGTATTAAATTCTTTATGTATGCCAAAAACAATATCCTCTCATATTCATCACTATCATCATCACTATTGTTTGTATGAGAAGAAAGTACCTCATTGTTTACCATGAGACAAAGCAGAGCTTCTTTTTCCTTTTCTGAGGATGCCCTTTCAGCTTCACTGTCTTCAATCACTTGAATCATTCCAAGTGACTTTGAATGTCTTCTTCTTCTTGTAATCTGAGGACCTCTTTCCTTTGTTCCTTCTATTCAGTGAAGGACACTCGTTCTTGTAGTGATCCACATCGTTGCATTCATAGCACTTCGCCTTCAACTTATCAGCTGGCTCTTTCTTCTGAAATTCTCTTTTCCTCTGAGAAATTTGTTTTTCAGAGTTACTACTGATTTCTTTCAGTTTATTATTTTCTGAAGCAAGACTATCATTTTTCCTTTTCAAAATGGAATATTTTCTGATCATAGTATTAAATTCTTTATGTATGCCAAAATAATATCCTCTTCATATTCATCACTATCATAATCACTATTGTTTGTATGAGAAGAAAGTACCTCATCATTTACCATGAGACAGAATAGAGCTTCTTGTTTCGTTTCTGAGGATGTCCTTTCAGCTTCACTGTCTTCATCACTTGAATAATCCCAAGTGATTGTCTTCTTCTTCTTGCTTCTTTTGATTTGCATTAGAATTGGATTATTTGTTACCTTCACCTTCTTCTTGCTGAGTTTTATTTGCTTGACTCATGTTCTGTCATTGATTGTCCCTGGTTTGAATGGATTTTTTACTATCATAAGTTCTTGAGTTGTTTCTTTGACTTCTTTCTTATTACTTTTCGATTCTCTCTACTAGAGTAATTGTCTTTACAAGCGTATAGGTAATTTGGCCTTCAATTCGATCTTTGATGTTGATTCGCAGCCCAACAACAAACCTTGTAATATGTTGTGGCTCACTTTCAGTTATATCGTTATGTGCAAAGAGGAGAAAAAATTTGGTTACATAACTTGCAATTGATCTACTTCCTCGCCGACAATTGCAAAGTTGTTGATACAAAATTTGTTGGTAATCTGGTGGAAGAAATCGAGCCTGAAGTAACCTTTTCATCTTTTCCCAAGTTTGAATAGGTCTCTTATGTTGGCGCATTCATAACATCTGTGTTTGATCCCACCAGGCTGATGTACTAGCTTTTAACTTGATGGTTACGACCTTGGCTTGTTTATGCTCTGGGACGTCGACACTTGAGATCTACCTCTGAAATCTAGTCAAGGAAGTTCTCCAAATGGAATTTTCCATTGAAGGTTGGAATCTATATCTTCATCCTATAACCTTGTTTATGCAAGTTTCGATGGATCCCTCCAAAGACATCTTCTTCGTCGCTTCCAACAGGATGACGCTGGAATGACGTGGAAAATTTTGACATGGTTGCCTCACTTCACGTTGTCTAGGTGGCGGGTTGTTGTGTTCCCCTTCTTGACTTTGTCTAGGAGGAGTTAGTCGTTCTTGAACAATCAATATCAATTGATTGAGTCTTTTTCTCAGTTGTTGCAGATCGTCCTTGATCTCGTCAAACTTCATGCGAGTTGGAGCATTGTCCATGGAGTCGCGGGGCTCTTATACCACTTGATGTGGATGTAGTAGTAGAATAAATCCATGATTTGGCAACCTAATACGATGCAACGTATCAAACTAACACATGCAACAAACAAATCTATCCTCCAGGTACACAGCAATAGCAAAACAAGAA
>LTAE01008812.1:6417-19807 GCA_001647135.1 Pontederia paniculata | reverse complement strand
GGGTCGACCGTATATGCCTCCTCCTCCATATACACTACTATTTATATGACCTCCTCCTCCTTCCACTGGTCGATCGCTTTTATCCTTAGGACGCCCACTGCACACATATGGTTCTTCATGATATGTATTACGTGTGCGGTGGTCGTCCATTCCTTTAGCTCAGGTCGACCGCTGTACTGAATTTGTCTATGTCCTGTTACAGAAATCAACTTAAACAAGTTCATTAGTACAGACTGAGTTCACTTACAAATTTGTGATCATTCAAAATAATCTCGGGATCCTAGATTCAACAGAGAGAACTAGGATTTTGGAGAGAGAAATGAATCACGAGGATTCTTTACTCTTATGATTTATTTATAGGGGGTGGTCAGAGTTTTTTTAATTTAAATTAAACTCTAACTCTGTATTTAAATTTAAATTTCAAGATTAATTGATTAAAATATTTTGAATTTAAATTTTAAACTTATTATTTGAATTTAAAATTTCGAACCATCACTCGTATTGCACCAACACAACCATATTGGGCCCATGAAATGACTCGTGGCGTTACAATTTTAATTTACCATAAGTATTTCATTATTTATCTTAAATATTTTTCAATACAACTCAATTGCGGATGTGAATAATTAAGTTCCCAACTCGAATTATTCGGGAATTTACAAAAATTGGATCCTGGATCCAATTTCAACGAGAGCCATGCCAAGATAAATTGAATTGGAAGTCAAATTATTGAACACACTTAAAAGGCCAAATATATATTATATTATCTTATATTATATATGAAATTTGGCAGAAGTCCAAGCTCACTAATGGAAGTCCAACAAGAGAAGTCCAATATATAGGTATTCAAGCTCACTAATGGGGTGAGGAGAGAAATCCAAGAAGTACATAAAGTTTTTTACTAGGACAAAATGTTTAATAATTTTGGTTTTGTACTTGTCATGGAGGCCAAACAAAAAAGATTTGTTGTACTTTGCTGGCTTTGCAATTTCGATAAATTTGGCACCTCCTTGTGAGCCCCAATATATGGACCTCACGTGCCCTTCTGCGGTGTACTGTACGGCGGCCCATTCCTCCTCAATTGAATTTTAATAAATTTTAATAGACAATCGTCATTTTACTTTTAAAAAAAATGACATTTTGGGGAGTGAAATGATACGCATAAGCAAATAGTAGTATTTATTTTCCATTAGAAATATTCAATGGCTTTACACAAGAATAATAATGTGGGCTATTTTATTTTACGAGGATAAGACAATTCTGTATCTAATTATATATTACAAAATTCTTCAAGCGCAATTTATCGAAATATATCTTATTTTCTTGTTCTGGTGTTTTTAATAATTCGTATTTAATTTTATTTATCCAACTATTATTTCATTTTCTATATCTAAAAGTAAATAAATAAATATGAGGAAGGGTGAACCTATTTTCTTTTAAAAATATATAAGTAGTAAGATAGTTGAATAAATTTAAAATTGCTGAGGACGACGAAAAGTCTAAATGAAATAGAAAAAAGTATAATGAAGATAAATTTAATAATCTGTATACTTCAATATTAGATAAAAAATACACTCTAAACATAATAACAAAAATTAGCCACGAAAAATCCTGGCATCTTCTACTGTTCCAAATGATGTTGACAATTTTCATATTTACTTTTGGAAAAATTACCCACATATTCTATAAATAAATACCACATTTTTTTGTTGGCAAAAAACTTAAAACTATATCAGTACCATGTCTAGCTTTATTTAATGTATATCACAGTTCACAAATATTGACACAAGTATTTTTCAAAAGTTATTGAAATGTGTAGACTTTGAATTTTAAATTAATTAGAAAGGAGCTTATTATAGTTGATTATGTATGGAATACAATTTTACCATCTTTCATGATTAAATGCGAATGAGAATACATTTTTACATTTTTTTTATAATTAGATGTGAGTGTAACACTCCTTTATCGTCTATAAATAATAATTCTCAACTTAATTTGTTTAATGTCAAAAATTATAAATTTATAAAAATAAAAGATAGAGAATTCTTCAATATTATTAGTTTATGAGCTCTAGTAAATTTTGTATAAGATAAATAATTCTCTAAAAATAATGATTTATTGTAAAGTCTTTTTTTATTTCATTTTCTTTCTTATTTTCAAAAGAAAATAAAAGGATCACAAATCCGAATAATACTAAATATGCTACAACATTGCTAACTAAGTTTAAGTAGAGAATGGCGGAGCAACATTTCAAATTAAATTTAATTTCGTTTTGTTTTATTGGAAACGATGACTAATTATATAATAAATCTTGTTCTTTAGACATAATCTAATGGAGGATCTAAAAGATTCTCGGATACGGTCGTAAAATCCAGTCAACCATGACATCATAAGATGTTAATGATTGCGGGAACCAGACCACCCAACAGGCCTCATGCGCTCAAGACAAAAGCCACAAGACCTCTTCACATATCATCAACTTTACTGAAACTAAATTGTAACATTATTGAGTAAAATTTTTTTTCAGTTGATAATTATAATTTAAACTTAAAATTTCTGAATACAAAATTAAACAATTTTATATTATATTTTAATATTTTTTTATATGTGAACTCATGATAATTTTGATTTAGCTCATGAAACACTAACAAATATCCATGGTAAATCTTTTTTTAAATCTACATGTATAATATGATTATCCAACTTAAATTTTGTCGCAAGATTGTTTTCTACACACTTAATTGTAAATCATTACATGATATATGTACGTATGACATGTTGAGTGTTCTGCCAAACATTTTAATACATTTTTTAAAACTTCACAAAAGTCTTTTCTAAATAATTTCATTTCTTTTCAAATGTAATAACTCATTTTAATATTTGAAAGATGAAAACAAGCAAATTCCACAAAAAGATGAAATGGTAATGGTAAGAATAACAACTTGATAAAGTCAGTTTTAAAACTTCTAACTCAAACTTTAATGATGATTTTATATGATGTGCAATAGTTACTTAGACAAATCCTACCATATTAAAAAGGGATTCTTGACAGATATATATATATATATATATATATATATATATATATATCGTTTTTCGTTTTACATTTATTTTTTTTCTTTCTTTTTCTGAGGAAAAAAGATCTTACAGTCTCACAGAATGAAATCCAAACTTGTATAAGTTAATTGCGATACATAGACACATATTAAACTGCATTATATCAGATTTCCAATTTTCTTTGTGCTCATTTTTTTTATTCTTTAGCTTTTACTGCTTATTGCTTCTCTTCTCTTGTAAAAAAGATGCAAAAAATATTATGTTGGAAAAGTATCAAATACACTTAGGCAACGTGTTGATATAATAAACTCTATGCCACTAATTTTTTAATCCTATCGAATTTGGAGCCATGACGTTATGGTGTATAATTAATGTGCATAGGTGCACATATACTGCTGATATACTGGTCCCGAATGCCATTTAATTTCAGTTGTAAAATAAAACATTTTGAATCGTACATCTGTAATCGAGGTTTCATTATATCATAGATGGTCACATGTCCTCCCTTGTTGGTTTGAATGGTCAATCAAGAGGTATCTTAGTTCATTTATTCTTCACATCATAATAAATGAATCTTAATTCCCAAGTGCAAATTTACAAAATAAAATTCTCACATGCACTACATGTGAAAAAAAACACTATCCACTTTAAATAGTTTTCTTAACTATTTCTTTTGAGAAAAATCAAACCTTGACATTTAAGAATTTTTATATAGAACACAAACGTAATGCAAACATCATAACTGTTTGCCAAGTGCTCTCTCTCTCTCTCTCTCTCTCTCTCNCGCAGGCGAAAGCTCACCGCGTCGCTCGGCACTCCCTCCCATATAAATGTCGGCTCAGTCCATCAGTTTTAAACTCTACCACTCACTCTCACTCTCTCTCGCTCGAATCGCCGGCGCATCTGCGACCGCTCTTTCTCTCTCCATCTCGGAGTCCGGAGGGAGTACAAGTAGCTAAAGCCAGCAATGGAGGCGTCGACGGGAGCTGGCAAGGCGAGTGCTCCGGCGCCGCCCTCCGACGCGCCTCAACCCAGGTCGCCGCCGGCGTACCCGGACCTCTGCGGCCGGCACCGGCTGCAGGTCGAGGTGCAGCTCTTGAACCGCGAGATCGGCGTCTTGCAGGTTAGAAGCAGGAAGTCTGTGCGCCATGCGTATCTTCTGTTGGATAAGAGAGATCTATCTGTTTTTATTTTTTTACTACGTCGTAAGATTTGTTGTTGTCTTGTTCTCTCTCTCTCTCTCTCTCTCTCTCTCTCTCTCTCTCTCTCTTCTTACTTTGATTTGATGGGTGCTTGGGGAAAGTACGAGCTCTCTGTCGTGGTCCGCTGTGAGAGCTCACAACTCCCCAAGCGAGGCGGCCATCGGAACCCATAAAACCCAGAGGCCCTGCACGTGCAATAAAGTGGGAGTGTTCTTTTTTATTCTTCTCGTATTTTTTGCTCTTTTATTTTGCAATGGCAACAGAAAAAGATCACTGTTTGAGCATAAGACGAATAGAAAGACATGATTTTTCTCACTATGTTTGGTTTTTTTTTTTATAGCTATCAGCTTCAAAGAATCACTTAAGAATACATAAAACTAAAGCCTCATTTGCAATGTAGTAATCAGAAATGAACTTGTTTTGTTTGACTGTATATTGCCCCATTGATGGGAATCAAATAATACTGTAGCAAACTAATAGTTAAGCCTGTGGAGTGTGGACTAGAGAGCAGGACTGTAAAGGAGTGGGTAACATGGTTTCTGTTGTTCTTTGTTGGAATACCTTTAGATGAAAGTTTCAGCAGCATTGTCTCCGGCTCTTGGACGATAATTCAAATTTATGTGCATAATGGAGGAGATTTAGGATCTCAGGTTTCCAAACTTGCTATTAATCTCTGCTGATTGAAGGAATTTTCTTTACTTCTTAATTAAGATTGAAGCAGTTACCAAGTTTGCTGAAAGGCGAACTAACAAGACACCTGATGTGGTCTTTTATGGATATAACATCCGAGTTCACTTTTTTGGAGAAATTAATATGCAGTAATTTTTTTGGAGAAAACGAATAGCAATGTTGATGCTTGAACAGTGGTTTCTCTAATTTCAAAAATCCAATTGAAATGGAATAACAATTTTATTAGACTATTTGAAAGCTTGAGCTTTAAATCCTTTGCCTTTTCCATTCTTTTATGTTTTTTTCTTTCTTTCTAGCTCCATTGACAGAGTTATGTGCCACTCATTTTGGAATGCTTTGTTAGAAATTGTAATAGATATCTCTTTTGCGCAGGATGAGTTGCAGTCAGTGGAAGCACTCCAGTCTGTCTCCAGTTGCTGCAAAGAGTATTTTATTTTCAGTTCAATTTTTGTTTCCTTAACCTTCTCATACATTGGATCTTAAATCAAATGTGCTACCAAACAATTCAAAAAGTAAGCAATATTTTTATATTTATATTCTTAACATTAAAGTCCAACACTTAACGAAATTAATTTTTAATATGAGCTTTATTGAATTTTGAATTTAGGATGTTAAACTAGATCTGCTACTAATAATTTAAAAACTAAATGGAACATCTTTATATTTATATTCTTAACATTGGATACACTCTCTTTTGACTTGAAAGGATCACACTTGAATAACTATTATAACTGTCATGTGTAAACACTGCAGCTATAAGTTTGAGAAGCAAAAGAAGGTAGTTTATTCAATAAGAATTTCAATTAGTATTGTTATTGTGAGTTTTCTGGTTCGAGCATTTCTGAATGACACGAGGAACAAATTGAAAAACACAAGTTTGACGAAAACAAAGTGTTCGGATTCAGATGCATTTAGTCAATCGAACCTGTTCAATTTCAAGTCTTTCCAAGGTCAGACAAAAACAATGGAGAAGCTAAAATTGAATACACACAGAGTCCTTATTAACTATGGCAGCATTTTCTGGTTGCATACTTTGAACTAATATGGTGTGTAACAACTGCCTGTTTCTATGAATTTGACAGGGTTCATGAATATGTAGGGACAAATCCAGATCCTCTGATACCAGTGTATGATGCTTCCCCCAGTTGTCCCTCACACTCTATTGCACATTCCATTTTGTGAATATTTATGTCTTTCGACTTTTTCCAGAACTAAGAAGAGAGACAAAAGGTGCTGCCTTCGGAGATGGATCCGGTAAGTTAAGAGTAGGGAGAAAGCATTTGATGCATGAAAGACCTTCGGATTTCACTTGCAAACAGATCCAAGTTCTCTTATTTAACCGAACAACTGTTGAAAATTATCTAATGATCCAGTTAAATAAGTTGAGCATTAACTGAACTGAAGGAAAAACATGTGGAGATGTTCAGAAGTTCTTCTAGTGGCACTTGTTTCGATTGGAACTTCCCTGCTTCTTTTTAGAGCATCCTTTGATACTAAAATGCGTATTTTTAATTATGTTCCTAATATTTATTATACTCAGGAAGCACCTGGTCTTGAAAACTAAAATGTAAATTTATCTTCCTACTGTGATTTTTTCTGATACAGAACATTGCTTTGCTTCAACATAACTTGGACCTGCTGCTCCGGCGGATGCTCACGCCGACTCAAGAGACCAAGCTGCACTTGTGGACATTCAGATTGCCGATGTTGTCGCTGCATGCATGGGTGCGCATGCAGTGATTGCTGCAAGTTCTCTTGCTCTTCCTGCAGGCCATGTTGCAGTCTCCCGAGAATTTCTTGTCCTGAGTATTCTTGTGGATGTGTTTGGTCCTGCTCAAAATGCACAGAGGTGTGCCTCTGCACCAGGCACTCTTGCTGTAAAAGCCAGTGCCTATGTCAGTGGACATAATTCTGATTGTACTTTTCAACAATATGTTTCCTAGGAATTGAGCATATGAAAAATTTTCTACTCCCTACTTTCTCAATTGCATTCCACATAACAAAGGTTGGATATCTTTCTTGTATTGACCAAGCTCATTGTGCTATATGCTATGAATTGGACAAAATTCCGGCACTTTGTATGTAATAAGATTGAGGGGAAGGATCTTGTGGAAATGGAAATGTTTGGGTTTAGGATTTAGATTCAGAATGAGAACTTTGTATGTAATACAAATTCAGGAACTTTTTGATATTGGGATGTATGGTTTTTTTTTTATAAAATGGAATTTATTGGTTTTGCTATAAAGCTTTGCTAATCGCTTCCACCAGTCTCGAATCATATAGATATTTTTTTAATTTAAATTAACTTTAAAGGCATTTATATGTATAAAATCATTTATGATCACCTATGTTATCAAACACATTGATTATTTACTATTACAATTAACAGTTTTATTCAAAATTGTCATTATTTATTTTCTAAAACAATTTGCTAACTTTTAAAATGTTTATCAATATTTTATCTTCTTGATTTTATATCATATAAGTCTTAGGGATCAAAATTACTTTGATATAACCTTACGGTAGAATCTAGGTCACTTAAATATGATAGTGTGTTGATTTTCGAGTTGATAGTGTGTTGAATATGATATAGTCCCTATCGATGTGTTTGGCCATCGGAACCGAGCTAGAACTTGGACCCGATTTCAATGGATTCTGTCAAACGAACAATAAAGTTCTGCCCAGAACTTCATTGGACAGAAACCCGGGCAGTCCGGGGTTCCACACGAGCGGTTCCGCCATTTTGGTGGAATAGCTCGGTTTTGCTCGCACCCACCCAATTTTTTCCTAAACTAACCCTACTCATAGCACACGCTCTCGTTCCTTCTCCTCTTTCGTTTTGCTCTCTCTCTCTCTCTCTCTCTCTCTCTCTCTCTCTCTCTTTGTAATGTCTTCATATGCACACCCCTCCACATGACAAAATGTACACTGGAGACGTTATGAACTTATATCTTTGACTACAAAATTGGTCTATTTGATTGGTCAACACTATATACATATTAATGTGGAAGTCAATACTTAACTATAACCAGGATTCATGCCATGTGCAAGTCATTTCATCACAACTATCACGCTATCGCTATGTCATCACCATCTAATTGCACTTATTTGCTTGCGGAATTGAATTCGCAGGGAAGGGAACTTTCCGTGAGCTATGATGCTCATATATGTAAAGATCATAAATAAAATCTTCAATATGTAAAAGAATATAATTTGACAATTAACAATTTAAAGAGGAATAAATAGAACATTGCATTACTTCAATTATCTCAGTTTCCATGTTGACCTGTAATATTATCTTTCAATATGTTTATCAATTGATGGCAATATCTTTCTTATTCAATATATTCAAGCCACCCCTTTTATCATTCTATTTATCTCGTCTTAAGTGAAGACAATCATTATAATCAATCGTGAGTTTATTAATGTATTGAAAATTTAGATTATTCCCGATGCCAAATGGCTAGCTAGGATATGGGGTTCCTTTTTGGCCCAAGTAGATCTTCATAAACAATACAATAGTCCCAAAAAAAACTCAATTACCTCAATCTGAGGTCCATGTTAACAATAGGTATAAATCACTCAATTCACCGGGGGTCCTCCACTTCATACATAAAATCAATCACAATCACAATAACTTTTAAGTCCTACTATTAGTTGAGCTAGGTTATCATTTAAGGACACCTAAATCTACACCGTTCACCAAATCATATTCAATCAATCCATTTAGATCATATAAAACAAGGGACAAAATAATTTATTTTTACATTTATGGGAGGGAAACGACCCGCGTCATCGAATGACACGACCCGCGTTGGTATTCTTGAGGGTGTTTGGTTCAGACGTGGAGAGTGTCCCGCCACACACGGCCCAGGGTTCTGGATGATGCGGACTGCGTCATACCAATTCTTTAATTCTATTTACATCAGTTTGGACACATAGGCCACGTCAGGGCGGCACAGTCCGGGTTAAGGTTAATGATTTCTCCATCAGGTCGCGTCTCCGAATGACAAGATCGTTCTAGGGTTTTCGATCTTTCTTTAGTATTAATCGGAAGAACATGACTTGTGTCGAGAATAGACATGATCTGAGTCCCAAAGGGCGTTGGTACTTTACGGGGAAAACGACCAACGTCGAGGATGACGCAGCCTAAGACTACCTAACATGGACCGTGTTGGGAGAGGACACGGCCCGTGTCCGGGTGGTTTCATCACAATCTATGTTAAACAAAATCCGATACCGAGAGGGAGAAATTAAATAGCAATAATTAATATGAGAAGAGGGTAATTTTCTTGATATAAACCTATCTTAATTATTATTATATTGCATACCGAGAACCTTAATTATGATCCTAAGTACATGCATTGATTTTCGTAAGCCTACCTACTTCTTACTCAGGTGTGAGAGAGAGAGAGAGAGAGAAGAAATTGTGAAAAAGGTTGAGGGGTTGGGTCCTATTTATAGGAAAAAATTCTCTTAGATGGACTTTGAATGAGATTATGACTCTTTAGGATCTAATTTATATTGTGGTTAGGAGTCCACTAAAATTAATTAAGATAGTAATATTAACATTAAATTACTAGGAAAATATTGGGATACCGATTTGACTTTTTTTTTCTTTAAAAGTGATTCATTCGATTCATTCATTCAAGTAAGAAATATTAAGGTCAGCATACAAAAAATTTAGGAGACCTTGAGGTGGTATCTCCTCCCAAAAACTTTCAAAAGAGGTGGTGCGCCCTAATTTGGCTAAGTAGTCGACTGAGTAGTTTTTTTTTCGAACTACATGATGTGCTACATATTGATAAAAAAATTCACATGTGTTCCAGACATCTAACAAAATGTTTTGCACACTCCATGGACATTTTTCCTTTCTATTGAGAACGTTGATTAGAATTGAGGAGTCACTCTCAATTTGGACTCTTTTAAATCCCATCTCCTTGCATTTTATTAGGCCACACCGCAATCCCCATGCTTCAGCCTCTAGTGTTGATGAGCAAAATTTCCCTAAAGCACCTGCAACAAAGAAGGTTCCATTAGGCAATATGATTAGAAAGCATGCACCTCCTGTCTCATTGGGTCTAATGAAAGACCCATCGGAATTGAGTTTAACCCAATCCGGGGGGAGGCTCCCAACTTACCCTTGTTGGTCATTGGTGGGGATTCCATCAGGACAGTGAGTGTGTGCTTCAGCATATTCCTTAGAGCAAACCAGGGCCTTCTCCCAAATTGACTGAATTGATGAGTGGCGGGAGTTGAAATTGATATCATTCCTGAGAGTCCACAAACCCCAAAGACAGAAGGCAAAGACTGATCGGAAAGTAAGTTTGGAGGAGTGATCTAGGTTCTCTCCTTCAAGTAACCAGTCACCAGTACTCCAGGAGCGCATGTGAGAAAAAAGAGAGCTTCGTTTACCAATTTGACTTTGACTCTTAGTTGTCCTTTTTCTAATCCTAATCATAATAATATCTTATCTTATTTTCACATCTTATCTTTTAATTATTAAAAGTTTGGGGCATTACATTATAACCTCCTTAAAAATAAATTTGTCCTCGAATTTGGGCATACCATCTAGATCATCAAAACTTTGCATTTGCTTCCTATCTTCCAATCATAATTTAATCAATATTAAGACAATTCAGTAATTCCTCAATCATGTCAATGCCCTTTGATTATTCCTAAAATTATTTAATTTATTTATCATAAGTCAATCTTTCAATCATGGTCATGTTCATAACATAAAAAAAATCACCTAAATTTTCTAAACTTCATATCCTCAAGTTTAACATCGAAAATCATGTAGTCCAATTCCCATTTCATAATTTAATCATCCAAAATTTTAAGATCAATATCTCTCTATCTACTTATAAAAAGTCACCTATAATCATGGCATCCTCGAAGATATCTTGATTTGTACTATTGTTGAATAACCTCCTTAAAAATCATGTTATATCATTCATTGGGACAATGTCACAATAATTTCATCATAACTAAACCTCAATATTCATCCTCCATTGAAAAATCAATCTTAATTCAAATCCAATGTCCAATTTCTTCTCACCACTTAAAAAAAATCTAGATCACCTAAACCTTAAACATAAAATTCTTGATAACCTCCTTAGTACTTAACATATATATTTTTGATGTGTATGATTGTTTGTGGTGCTTGCACATGAACTCTTAGAGACATCTAAGAAGTATCTCTCGTTAGGCTCTGATACCTTCGGTAATGCCTCCAGATGCACACCTCGTCACTTGGTAGAATGCTCACTCGAAGGCGTACAAACTTACATCTTTGACTGTACAATTGGCCTATTTGATTAGTCAACACTATATGCATGTTAATGTGGAAAGCAATACTTAACTATAACCATGACTCATATCATGTGCAAGCCATCTCATCACGAACATCATCATGCTTCTGCTGTATCATCACCATCTAATTAAACCTATGTGCCTTCAGAATTGAATTAACAAAGGAAGGAACCTCCCGTGAGCTGTGATGCTCAATATGTAAATATCATAAATAAAATCCTCAATATGTAAAAGAATATATTTTGGCAATTAACAATTTAAGAAGAACCAATAAAACAATGCATTACCTCAATGATCTCATTTCCATGTTGATATGTAATATTATCTTTCAATATGTTTATCAACTAATGATAAAAATATCAACTGCACCCCATCCTACGATGCCCATATCTTTCTCATTCAATATATTCCACCCATTTTATCATTCTATTTATGTCGCCTTAAGTGAAGACAATCATTAAAATCAATCGTGAGTCTTATCAATATATTGAAGATTCAGATTATCCCTAAATGTCAATATGACTAGTTAGGCCATAGGATCCCTTTTTGATCCAAGTAGATTTTCATAAACAATATAATAGTCTCCGAAGGAACTCAATTACCCCAATATGAGGTCCATGTTAACAATAGGGTTAAATCCCTCAATTCATTGGGGATCCTCCACTTCATACATAAATTCAATCACAATCACAATAGCTTTTAAGTCCTATTATTAGTTAAGCCAGATTATCTTAAGGACACATAATCCTACACCATTCACCAAATCATATTCAATCAATCAATACATTTTAATCATATAAAACAAGGGCCGAATAAATCATTTTTACATTTCTGGGAGGGAACACGGCCCACGTCATCGAATGACACGACCCGCATTGGTATTAGTGAGGGGTGTTTGGTTCGAACACAGAGAGTGTGCCGCCGAACATGGTCTGGGTTCTGGATGACGTAGTCTGTGTCATATCAATTCTTTAATTATATTTACATAAATTTGGACACGTGAGCCGCGTAAGGGGCGATGCTTTCCAGGTTAAGATTAACAATTTCTCCACCGGGTCATGTCTCTGAACGACACGACCATTCTAGGATTTTAATCGATCCACGTCCTACCACAGTGCCCTTTGATCTTTCTCTAGTATTAATTGAAAGAATATGACCCGTGTCGAGAATAGACATGACCTGCGTTCTACCGTACATTTGTATTATATGAGAAAACATACCGACATCGAGGGTGACACAACTTGAGACTACTGAGCACGGACACGAGCCATGTTCGAGGGGTTTCGTCACAATCTATATTAAACAAAATCCGGTACCAAGAGCGACAAATTCAATAATAATAGTTAATTCAGGAAGATGATATATTTTTGGGTTAATTTCATTTTCCTCCCTCAAACTATAGTATATCTACCAATATAACCCTTGAACTATATTATCATCCATTTTGCACTCTTAAACTTTTCGAATAGTGACATTTAACCCCAAAAAAATAAATATCATTATATTTTATATTATTTTTATTTTTCTAAATTATTGAATGACTATTTTACCCTTGTTAAATTATTATTTTTAGATTCTTATCTAATAATATAAATTTTCTCATAATTCCAAGTATATTTAAGATCCAACTTTAATTTTCTATTTTTATAAGTATTATTTTTTACTTCAAAATATTCTTCGGCTTCACTTTTATTCTTTTAATCAAGTTGCAAGTTTTCATTTTTATATTCTTGAGGAAGACTAAGACTATTTGTCTTTGATAAATTAATCTAAGAAGGATAAAATAATAATTTAGCAATTGCAAAAAATAAATAAAATGATAGAAAAAATGTCAAACCTTACTTTTGGGGTTAAGTGTCACCGTTAGATAAGTTTAAGGGTGCTAAGTGGATAATAATATAGGTGAGGGGTTATGCTGATAGATATATCATAGTTTAAGGGGGAAATTGGAAATAACTCTAATTTTTTTGATATAAATATATCCTAATCATTATTCGATCTATTGCGTATCGAGAACCTTAATTGTGATCCTAAGTACATTCCTCGATTTTCTTAAGTCGGCCTTCTTCTTCATCAGGTTGTCGCGGATGATTGTCCTCCCCTTCTCTGGTCTACAAGGAGAGAGA